>JANHFL010010198.1:0-17207 GCA_032468155.1 Oxyrhabdium leporinum | reverse complement strand
TTATAAGTTGTAAACCGCCCCGAGTCTTCGGAATGGGGCGGTATATAAATGTAAAAATAAATAAATAAATAAATTTGAGAACAGATCATAATTATCTTGCAGAATAGGAACCAGTCACTGTCACAGTAGCAGACATCCAGTAGCGAGTCAAGAACATGAAGAATTGGACAGCACCTGCCCCAGATGATCCATACCTACTGACTAAAAAAATTAACAGCAGGGCATGAATGCCTAGCAGCGCAGATGAGTCAGCTGCTAGCAAGACTTTCTTATCCAGACTGGCTAATATAAGAAAGGACAATGCTGATTATGAAATACCCTCTCTTCCAAGGGAACAGTAGCATCCAACTGCCAAACAATAACCAGCCCCCCCACAACATGAAAAATCCTATCAGGCATAACTGCCACGTTATAGGACCATATAGGCCAGAACATGAACACAGCTCAGAAGGGCATTGAAAACAATACTAGAAGATCAAAACACCAGTTACTCATAGATAGAACAATCGCCCAAACTCAAGGTCTAGAGAGACCAATCTGAGAGCAGCCTCGATTGATTCCTGGAAAGCTTTGGACTCAGTGCCGCACACATGATTCTGTAAATTCCTAGTACTATGTAAAGTCAACATAACATTAAGGACCTTCCTCAAGAACTCAGTGGGACTGTTGAGACAACATTGGAAGTCAGTTCAAGAAAGCTTGCACAAGTGATCAAGTATGTCAGGTACCAAGGTGATGCCCTGTCCCTGCTGCTGTTCTGCACAAGCTTGAATCCGCCTTAGCCAAATAATCACAATGACTGGATATGAATACAAGTTCAAGAGTGGAACTACGGTTGGCTGCCTCCTCCATATGGATGACATAAAGCTCTGTGCTAAGAATGAATAAGACATCAACTCACAATCCACTCACAATCCACTCACAATCCACTACAAGGAGGACATTGGGAGGTCATTCAGAGAATTGGCTGGATCATAGTAAAGAGAGGGAAGATGGTTAAGACTGTAGTGGGGCTACCAGTGAGGTACCCCACAGTGATATCACAATGAGGAGGCAAGGAAAATAGCAACATCCAAGTACCATCAAAGATAAGACAGGTTATGAAGAGCCAGCTCAATGTGAAGAACAAGATCCACATCATCAGCACATACACTCTGCTTGTCATCAGATATTCTGCCAATATAGTGAATTGGCCAAAGGAGAGTATGGTAGCTGGCCATGTTGAGACCTGGAAGCTCTTCACAATGTATGGAGATTTCCATCACAACCCAGAGACTACATCAGATGGAAGGGAGATGGGTCTAGTAGTCCACAATCTTGGATGAAACTCAGAGCATCCAGGCATACTTCAGCAGTATTTCACCAAAGATAAGCTGCTGAGAGAATGCCTGAGGCAGAAGCAGACATGGGAAGAAGATCAACCAGAGGGCAACGCAAGACCGTGGATGGGATGTATTGGTTATAGATAGTGTGATGGCTGACATTGGAAAATTCTACCAGTGGCTGGGAAAGGCTGGAGTGAAAGACAGCACTGAGGCACTGATATTAGCAGCACAAGAACAGGCACTAAAACACCATATCCAGAGAAGCGGGGGCCTGCTACACTAAGGACCCAAGGTACAAACTCTCTGTATCTACTAAACAGCACCACCAAATAGCTGGCATTGTAAACAGGAACATCTGCACAGTGTATGGGCTAGACCCTCGCAAGCCTGCTGGAAGATTCCACAGAAAGTCATGGAGAATAACAGGGCTAAGATCCTGTGTGATTTACAGATTCAGATAAATAGGCAGGTAATGGCCAGTCAACCAGACATCGTGATAGTAGCCAAGGAGCAGAAAACAGTGATGGTGAGAGATGTAGAGTACCAAGTGACAGCGACATCAGGAAGAAAGAATATGAGTAGCTGGAGAAGTATATGGGCCTGAAGGAGGAATTTGAGGAACTAGGATTTGGAAAAATAAAGGCCAAATTGGTCCCAATGGTACTAGGCATACTTGGGACTGTGACTCCTAAGCTGGGAGAGTATGGCTCCAACAGGCCTTAGGAACAACGGTGTTAGAAATGGCTAACAATAGCCAGGGTGGGCTTTGCAATCGTAGGAAGAAGAGGCATCCCAGTGTGCTGTACCTGAATCTAAAACAGCCCTTCTGTTTAAAATGTATATTAAAGGGGGAGAGGGAAGTTATCATCCACAGAACATATTCTGTATATCTTTGTGTCTGCATGTGTGTGGGGGGGAGATGGAGGCCTTTCTCCCCCTTTTTCTCAGTGGGACTGGAATTCAGAACCATTCTTTAGAAACAAAGGATGTGCTAAATAATCTGGTAATTTGCTTTGCATTATGTCCGTTTCCCATTGTTTTTTTCTTTTTTGAAAGAATCAACATAAAATAAATAAAATAGTATGTGATAAAGCAGGGTTTTAAACTATCCTGCAGTCTAAGAGATTAAAAAGGTCAGAGAGGGCAACAAGTTCGAGGGCAACAAAAAGGGGTTTTGTTCAGAATCGTTGAATCTGAAGTATGAGCAGTGGGCTCTCACAAATAGAATTTGATACTTAAATTGTGTTACTTAAATTGTGAGCTTGTTCATTTGTTTCCCATGAAGCATCACAGCTCTTTACTTCACTTCCAATCCAAGATTCATTCTTGGAAGCCATATTCAGCTGGCCTTTAATTTAGCTGGCTGTTACAATTACTTCTCTCTTTTGCTCTCTGAGAGTAATTCTTCCTGGAAGAAAAAAACACACCCTTTTGTTGTTGATTCAAAACAAAAACCTAACTATAAGCAAGGCTTTGTTCTTCAAAATCAGTTACCTTATACTGGTAGTCCTCAACTTAAAACCATTAGTTTAGTGACTAAAGTTACAACAGCACTGAAAAAAGTGATTTGTGATAGTTTTCACACTTTTGACCATCGCAGCATCCCCATGGTCAAATGAGCAAAATTTGGATGCTTGGCAACTGGCATGTTTTATAATGGTTGCAGTGTCCCAGGGTCATGTGATCTCCTTTTGTGACCTTCTGACAAGCAAATTCAATGGGGCAAGCCAGATTTGCTTATCAACCTAACAAATTAGTAAGTTAAGTTACTAACTTAAAAACTGCAATGGTTCACTTAACAACTGTGACAAGAAAGGTCATAAAATGGGGAGAAATACCCTTAATGGTCTCACTTAGCAACAGAAATTTTGGGCTCTGTTGTGGTCATAAGTCGAGGACTAACTGTACATGGTTAAATTCTAGATGGTATTAATAAAAGGCATCAAAATCACTGCACTGCTCCATAACTCTTCTTGGAATTCTCTTTCCTAATTAGTCCTTTACTCATTTCATTTGGCTGTGCTATGATACAAAGCATGTAATGCTGGGTCTTTTTTGTGCTTCAAAATACACCACACAAACTGCAGAGAGTCTTTCAGTGGGAGAAGAACGCCGCAATGTTTTCCAACTTTCTGAACTAAAAAATGTCTTGGGGAACAAGTAAGAATTTCAAGTCCTCCCAGCCACTAACTTATGTTGGGTTCCTCCCAACAGAAGACGCAATTGGGAGTGGCGAAAGAGAGGAAGAAAGTGGGCCATCCTCCCAAGCATCCTGTCGCTAAACTCAAGAACAGTGTGGTAAAATGTGTTTCTTTTTCTGGTTTTCGGATTTATCTGGAACATGGCCAATTTTGAGTTAACAGGTTGGGCAAATGGGTTAAATAGGTGAACTCATCAGCTGATGAGGACTAGGTGAATCCACTACAAAGTGAATCCACACTCCCAGGTGCAGTGCAAAACAC
Organism: Oxyrhabdium leporinum; assembly: GCA_032468155.1. Classification (NCBI taxonomy): domain Eukaryota; kingdom Metazoa; phylum Chordata; class Lepidosauria; order Squamata; family Cyclocoridae; genus Oxyrhabdium; species Oxyrhabdium leporinum. The sequence goes on along the minus strand of JANHFL010010198.1, from coordinate 13,420 downwards.
ATTCTTTATTGGGATGCAATGGGCTATGAGTAGCCAAAGTGGGAGGAAGGAAAGTGAGTAGCTATAGAACTTGCTTTGTAGGATTTTGTAAGTCTGTCACTCTCCAAAGAGGCAGAGACAGCAATAAAATACCTGATCTAATTTCAATAATCTTAGAACAGTAATTCTTGACAAATACATAATGTAAAAAAGAAAAGGAAGATACGAGTGTACGGAGTAGACTCCTACAGTCCTTGGAGGTTGTCACTTTTCATCTTAACACTTAGGTGATTCTTCCAGGTAGCACCCTATGGTTATAGTAGACCAAACTAGCATGTTGAACAAGTTGAATTTACATGATTCTGAGCAGCTAAAACGTGATACAAAGGCCTGTGTCCTTATCTCAGTGATCATTGGTATAACTATAGCAAGTAAGAAATATTGCAGCTATCTTCTTCAGAAGTACAGATTTAAATCACTGTTTCTTGTTAGACTATAAGAGCTATGTTGGTCATTCTGGGTCCAGGGAACAATTTTCATTGCCTTGATTTTCTACAATTTACTATAACAACTGGCTTCATAGTTTAAAAATTCCTGCAATATGCAACAGTTCTAAGATTTGTGAAAAAGAATGGAGTTGATTGAATTGTCTATGGAGATTCTTAGTCATCCAGGTCATGGTTTCCCAAAGGTGCTATTTGAAGAGGCAGTTGGACTTCCTTTGTTTTTCCTTGAAGACGTTTCGCTTCTCATCCACGCAACGTCTTCAGTTCTTCTTGAATGAGAAGCGAAATGTCTTCAAGGAAAAACAAAGAAAGTCCAGTTGCCTCTTGAAAAAGCACCTTTGGGACAGCCATGAGTTGGATGACTGAGAATCTCCATAGACATTTAGTTATGCAAGTCGGTTGAACTGTTTATGCTTTGATTGCATTTGAGATAGATTCGTTTCCTAATTCTCACATAATACAGAGTTTATGAACTTTGCACTTTTTAGAAATAACTGGATTATTTAGATACTGTCCTAGGTTTTGCAGCATGTTCTTCCTGGCTTGATAGCTCCTTTTTCTCCTTGTAGCATTCCTCCCAAAATCAGCAAAACTGGAAGTGTGGTGAATGTGAAGCCTGTCTGCTGAAAACAGACTGTGGCCGCTGTGATTTCTGTTGTGACAAGCCCAAATTTGGAGGGCAGAACCTGAAGCACCAGAATTGCCGGTGGAGACAGTGTCTGCAGTTTGCAATGGTTGGTGCACCTTCTCATTTGTTTTATTGTGTTCTCTCTGTCACACTTTCCTACTTGCTATCAATAGAGATATCTTTTCATTGTGTAGTATGTTGTAAGTAATTTCATACTTCTCTATGCTAAGTGTGGGTATTGAGCTCCTACTAACAAAGCCTTGCATGTTGTAGGTCTTGTTGCATTTTGTTCAAAAGCATGTTGTCTAATTGTCAGATCTAATGTCTATATATTATCGGGATAGATCAACTCAGGTTTCTTTATTCCAGGGATGGGCAGCCTGAATTTGATTGTTTATAAATACCTCTTGGAGGTGAATAGCAGATTCTAATTGACTTGTGTTTGAAATCTTTTGTTTTAAGGTTGATCTGGTGGCAGTGACAAAATAACAGGAAAAAGCCATAATAATTAATTTTCCCTTGTCATTAGATCAATTCCTGCATTAAAATTGCCAGACAATATTAAGTGTGTTATAGGGAATGCAGTCAGTAATTCCACTATAGGCGTTCCTGTTTTAGCCCAAACAGTATCTCTGGTCACATGCACAAAGGGAGAATATGTACATTGATTAATAGTGGTGGACTTAACTTGAAACAGTACTGCCACTGTATGCACTTCCTCTGGTTTATATCAGCAGTCACCAAACGGTGGTCCATGAACCACTGGTAGTCCGCGAGAAATTTTTGGTGGTCTGCAGAAAAATTATTTCTATTTTTTACATTGCACTAAATCAGGGGTCCTCAAACTACGACCCCTAGGACGGATACATGCAATGAACATTTGTGTTGCTGCAGAGAGTCTCCCCCTTTGGGATCTTCTTCTGTGGGTTGGAGGGGGGCAGAAATTCCAACTTGGGGACTGCTTCAGCCTCCTGGTGCGGGGCTTTGGGTGAAGGCTGGAGGGAAGTGCCGCTGGTGGCGAAGATCCAGAGAGCCTTGTTCCAGTGGGACTGCATCATGGCCTGGAACTGGCTGACCATCTCAGCTCGCTGAGCCTCCAGGCGCTGGTACCTGGCCTTGCACTCCCTCAGGTCTTCTCTCTGTTGGGAAGCCTATGCTCATAGTTCTCGGTGAGCTGCTTCTGCTGAGCCTCCTTCTCAGTCAGATCCAATTTGAACTGAGCTGTTTTGCCAACTCTTTCTCGTGGTGGCTGCTTAACTCCAACAACTGCTTCCTGTTGGGGCCCTAAGGAGTCCAGGCAGAGAGGCGAGGAGTGGCTGGGAGGGAGGGGCGAGTAGAGGCCAGAGAGGCACCCCTCAAGGTGAGTGACATCGGGTTGGCCACGCCCACCCAGTCACATGAACACCTAACCATGCCCACCCAGCCATTAGGCAGATTGTATTAGTGGTCCATGGGATTTAAAATTATGAATTTAGTGGTTCCTGAGGTCCAAAAGGTTGGTGACCCCTGGTTTATATAGACTGATCACACGAATTTGAAGGAAGTGAGGATTTATTCATTTTTTTTTATTTTCTTAACATTTTTGAATCACCCATCTCTCTTGGGGAGAGGCTCTGGGCAGTCTACAATAAACCGTTAAAATATAAAAACACCATCTAACAATTATACATTTAGAAAATGTAGAATTTAAAAGGTGTCATAGATTATTTAAAAGGTTTATAGATTATTAAAATCTGTTAGAAATTAATTAAAAAGACAAAGAGAAGACTGTCAGGGCACCAACCATAATGGGACAAAGACAGTTCCATAGGTAGCCTGTCCCCATGCCATGTAGGGCTTTATAGATCACAATAGACACTTTGAATTGGATCTAGAAGCAAACTGGCACCAGTGGAATTCTTTGGATCAATATGTTTTATACCATTTAAGAGTGTGTGCCTTTCTTGATAGACTAAAAGCTACTGTGGGAGAAGAACAAATTTTACCTGTCAAGATTTGAGATTGATTTGAAGGCTACAAGATAAACAAAATAAACTGACATCTTAATGATTATAAGAGATGTACAAATAACAAACTAAGAAAGTGATCTGGATAATTTTCCCATATTGGATTTATAGAAGAGATTTGTTAAAGCTTTGAAGAATTTTGTGAGAAAGGGCAAAGAAAAAATAAAAGAAAATCAAATTCTAGACAGTATTTAAAGGAACTGCAGATCACGATTGTTAGAAATAAAAGTAAGGAACATAAAGTTAGTTTATTTGGTCAAGGTTAAAATAGATACATTGTTATCATTTAATGGACTTTTGATGACATCAGGATAGAAATGATGACATTTTAAGGATTTTTTTATAGATAAGAAATGGGAGATAGGAAGAAGAGATCATTTGTAGTACCTTCTATTTTTTCTTTTTTTCTTTTATATTGTTTTGTTTGTATTTTATTGTTTTATTTAATATATTTAAAAAGAATGCTCTGAAAAGGAATATTGTTGTTTTGGAGGATATTGTTTTTTACTTCCAGCTTCACTCTTTGTCCTGCACTGGTGGGGACTCTCTGAGTTTGGTCACACTTCTCTGGATTTGATTTGTAGGATCTTTCTTTTAGATGCTTTGCTTCTTTTACATCCGGGACTTCCTGCTATGAAGCAGGCCCTGCTGATTTGGCATAGTATGATTAAATGAATACATAAAATGACTTTCAAAAGAGTCCACTTTTCCTTTTATTGATGCTAACTATTAAAAGATTGAAATTAATCGTTTCTGCAACAGTCAGTAAGCACTGCCTAGTTCAGTGTGTTTCGAAGAGCAGGAATTATGCTTGTCATTCAAATTTGATGTTCAGATATATATTACGGCCCAGTGGGGTACCTGCTTCATAATTAATCAGGAGCTATGATTTATATTCTTGATGTTTTTTTTACACTTTATTCCCTAATTCAGTTATAGGAACACAAACTTAAAAAAATTAAATTAGAGGTTTTTTTGATAGGTTGCTTGACTAATAAGATTTGGCTCAATAAACGAGGAAAAGGAGATATTTGTGTTGCAACCAATCATTCCAGCTGCTATTGAGAGTTTTCACTTTGATGGACAAAGCTCAGTTCTTCAGCCGAAGGATATAAATGGACATCTCAAAGCTTTTATTTTGGAAGTTACGTTTGTTATCAGTAAAACAAGAAGGAACCACAGAGTTTTATTTCTTTGGAAGTTAGGTTTATTTTCAATAAAACAGAATAAGGAACTATTGGACCAACTGGTCTTTAAAGTCTTTTCAGTTAGCTGTTACCAGTGCCATAGATATTAATGGATTTCATTCATTAAGCACAATTGAGGGATTGACAGATTGTGCTGTGCCAAATTTGGGTTTTTAATGATCTGTTGCTGTATGAACCTAACCATATGTGATTTCTCTAGAAGATTTTGTGCAGGTTTATCTGATGTTGTATAAAGCCTACTTGCTTTTGCATGTTTTGACTCTACCTCGTGGTATCTTAAATCTGACCTTGGACAGACAATAAAATATTTCCCATGTTTGTTTAATAACCCTTATATTATCTTTTCCCCACATTTTACCATATCTAGATGGTCTCTTCCTGTATTTTAATCAGATTAACAAAATCAGGATAAATACCTCGCTCCAGAACTGGCAATACTATAATACAGTCAAATCTTCACAGGATTAACCAAATAACATTATTTTAAGCGGCATAAATATTATAAAGAAACCAGTTCGACCAGCTGTTTCAGCTCAGTTCTTATTCCTGAATGTAGCCAACATTTAGATTTGGAGAAAGTTGGAATTTTCTTTTTTTCAGGCAAGAATTTTACTTACCGAGGTTATCTCAAGTTTCTTTACTGCCTTATGGAGAAATGAATACAGCACCCATTTATTTGACTGCAGTGGTGGGCTTTTTAACTCTGAACTAAATAGCTATAGAGTTTGAAAGTTGTAAGAACTAAGGAAGAGCCAGCAGGAAAGAGTTTGCTCTCTTGATTCTGTGTTGACCTAACTTAGACCACATAGGATTTGTATGGGTTTTTTTGAGGAAGCTGATCATATGTGTTAGTGGGTTGGGTTATAACTTGGGTTGGCTACTTGGAAATGTTTCTTTATGCACACATGCTAAGCAGTTTTAATCTGCTGAGGATAGAAGGCTTGGATTCTCGAAATGATGAATTATTTACATTATGAAACATATGGACTTGGCATGACATTGGAATGGTTGTTTGCATGCAAAACTAAGCACTGTATAAGCTACATCCATAGTTATAAATGAAATGAGTAAGTGGCAACATAGAGGGAATGCAAAAACAGATGCATGGACTCTTAGGTATCTGCTAAGATGAATTGGATAGTGTTATCTTTTTCTTCAGCCACAGAGGTAGAGAAACCCAGAAAAGTACTGAGCAAAGACATATGTTTCTCAATAATCTGTTGTTTTACCACCCTAGTTGTATTTGATATTCCATAAACTTTGCCCTGGGTGACTTTGTGTTGACCTGTCTTTGATCACTAATCCTGACTTTATTGTCTAACTCATTTGCTATCTTATCTGGACATATAAACAAGAGATCTGCTCCAGTCCATAGTAAAAATAAAAATATTTAAAAACTGTTTTGGATAGATGAGTTGGAAGAAAGAAAATGGGCATGCTAGCTAAATGTTTACAGAAAAAGACAAAGAATTGTAAAAGAAAAATACCTTGGAAGACTACTTCTGGCTTTTGTTTAAAAACAAAACTAGTTTTTTACTATTCTTATTTCTACTATTCTTAGAAAACTAGTCTTCTACCATTCTTATCTTTAGCAACAGAAACTGAGAGCTCCTATTCCACAACTTTGTTCTAAGAGTGACATAAACCTTGTAAATTAAAGAGTTTGCATAGAAGTTTCTTCACAGAGTGTGTTGTGAGTTTTTGGAAATATTTTCTTCTAGAAATAGAGGTTTTATCTAAGAAATTTTGTGGTAATTCTATGGAGAGCAGAGGAATATTGATTGTCTGCTATAGATTTCAATTTTCTGTTCAGTCTAGCGCAGGGGTCTGCAACCTTAAACACTCAATGAGCAATTTGGACCTGTTTCCCACAGAAAATAAAACACCGGGAGCCACAAAACCTGGGTGGGCATGGCCAACTCAGCGTCACTCACTCCCACCCAGTCACATGACACCCACCCCCCAGTCACGCCTACCCAGGTTTTGTGGCACCCGGTATTTTCTCTGGGGAACAGGTATCTCTCTCTCTCTCTCATCTCTCTCTGTCTCTCTCTCCCTCCCTCCCTCTTTCTCTCATCTCACTCTTTCTGTCTCTTTCTCTGTCTCTCTTTCTCTGTCTCTCTTTCTCATCTCTCTCCCTCTCTCTCCCATCTCTCTCATCTCTGTCTCTCTCTCTCCCCCTCCCTCCTTCTCTCTCTCATCTCTCTCTCTTTCTGTTTCTTTCTGTCTCTCTTTCTCTCATCTCTCTCTCTCCCTCTCTCTCATCTCTCTCTTTCTCTCTCTCATCTCTCTTTCTCCCTCCTCTTTCTCATGTGTGTGCGTGCGTGTGTTCCCTCTTGAACCATTTCCATGAGTGGGGATTTTTTTTGCTGATGTTCTTTCTTGTTCTTTGGGTGTTTTTTACCATATGATTTAAATCAATAATCATTTCAGGTTCCCAGATAAATGAAGCTCTTTCGTCCCCTTGCTGTGGCTTCCTGCTGGCTGAACCCACCACTCGCTGGCCCTGCCACTCACCCTCCACTCGCAGTCACCCCTTGCCAGCCCTGAGAAGGGAAGGGCGATGGCGGCGGATAGAGACTTGCTCCGTATTTCAGGGTGGGAGCGAAGCACCCCTCTACTTGCCTCTTTTTCTGGCCCTTCTTGGTGCTGTGTGCACCTTGGCAGCTGGGGGAGACACTTGACTTTTCTCCGCCCCGAGACACTGGCTGGGCTGGTTGCAACTGATGCTCCACATTGTAATGGGCTCCAAGAGGAGGGCACACCGCAAAGCGCTGCACGAGCAGCAAGCAGACCATTGTGGCAGCGAGACGAATATGGAGAGATGTGTGACTTTTTCTCTGCCCCGACACACCAGCTGGGCCGGCTGCAGCTGACGCTGTTCCCCCCGCCTCCATGGCCTGCTCGCTGCTCTTGCAGCGCTTTGCGCAGCACTCTTACACTTAGCGCACTTCACAATGGGGGAGACTGTGTCCCCCACTCCTCCTCCTCCTGGAGCCCATTATGACACGGAGCATCAGCTGCAGCTGGCCCGGCCAGTGTCTCAGGGTAGAGAGAAAGTCGTGCATCTCCCTGGTGCACGCAGCACCAAGAAAGGCTGGAAAAAGAGGCAAGTAGAGGGGCGCTTTTCTCCCACTCTGGAATATGTATCGAGTCTCCATCCACAGCTGTCGCCCTTCCCTTCTCAGGGCAGGTGAGGAGTGACTGCGAGGGGAGGGCGAGGTAGGGCCAGCCAATGGTGGGCGGGATCATTCGATAGGGAGCCGCAGAAGAGGGCCCAAAGAGCCACATGCAGCTGTAGATCTAGGACATTTACTGTCTTTATTGTAAGATTAGGGTCTTGATTGCCCATCTAGAGAAGAGACATTAGGGATGGTTTACTAGTCTGAACTATTTGTGAACTCTAATCCAAATTATCCATCTGAATCCTGCTTTCTAACTTGAAATTTGTAGTTTTCCTTGCAGGCAATTTGGAATGGTCAGGTATAATAATAATATAGTTTTCAGGTCAGCATTTTTGACTTTTTAAAAATAGAAAGAAGAAGTGGTTTTCAGTCAAAAGACATACAAACCAGCACCCAATCCTATGGGTGTATAGTCAAGAAAATGAGGCCAGGGACTGAAAATAACATTCATCTTAATATATTTTCAATGGGCATTGAGACAATTTGTAAAGGTAAATTTCAGTGTATCTTAATTGAATATGTAATTGTGAGATCATGTATTATTTCTTGGGACTTGAAATCATTAAGAAATAACCTGTTACATGCTGCTTAGGATAGCATCCTAGCCAATGGGATCCTTTGGCTTTTACCTTCTGAATTCAAAGAGGTAACTAGGGCCTGATTCTTCTCTGGGCTCTGATAGGCAAGACCGACTTTTCTTATGTTGGAATTTCCAATGCTAGGGCGACCACAATAAGCTGAGATGAATGCGTTGGGAAACGAAAACATTTTCTGTGTGCTTGGGAATAGCAGAAAGGTAAATTCTTAACAAGAGCTGTTGAAGAGATGCCAGGCCTTTTGCCTGCTTGACTTGTTATAGGAATTTCCCCATGGTTCATTTCAACCAATATCCTGAAAGGAAAACAATGGTGGTAATTGTGATGATTCACCAAAAAAACAACAACAATCTGACAAGGTCTTAAGAATAAGGTTAAAAAGGAAACAGGAGTTTTCCTTTCCCCCCCTCAAACTTAAACCTTTAGCTAAGCTCTGCCTGGAGGGGATGTAAGGGCTGGTGGGCTGATAGAATATGTCTTCAGTCTCAGGTTTGCATGAACAATAAAAGAATGAGCTGATTCATCTGTACTTTTATTTTTTCTCCTTCCTCCCCATTGTCTCCTTTTCGTATTTTTATTAGAATTTATTTTCTCCTTCTCTCCCCCAAGCTGGCTCCGATAAACTATTACACATTTTTCATCTGTGTAGGGACCTGTTGTTACTTTGGCATTGTTTTTGTATTGCCTTCCCTGGTGGACAACTGAGCCCCTCAGATAATAAAACTTTCAATTTTGTCAATTGAACTATAGTTTCCCCAGGGCTGAATGGGAGGAACTGATGATCTGGGCCTCCTTCCCTTTTCTCATATATAAATCCTGTAAGTGTGTCACAGTTACAGGAAAGGAGGAAATCTCAAGGGCTGGTTTCAGTTGGCATTGGACAGTCATACGGTAACCAGGCATGGGAGTTGGAAACTTCATAGGAATTTTGTCTATGTGTTTTTCTATCAACTCTTTCCCCCCCTTTTTAGAAGGGATTATCTTAGATTTAGTACAGTTAGTCCTCGACTTACAACCACAATTGAGCCTAAAATTTCTGTTGTTAAGTGAAACATTTGTTAAGTGAGTTTTGCCCCATTTTACAATCTTTCTTACCACAGTAGCTAAGCGAATCATTGAAGTTAGTGATACGGTCGTTAAGTGAATTTGGCTTCCTCATTGACTTTGCTTGTCAGAAAGTCGCAAAAGGTGATCACATGATCCCGGCCACTGCAACCATCATAAATATGAGTCCGTTGTCAACCATATGAATTTTAACAAACATGACCATGGGGATGCTGCAACGGTCATAAGTGTGAAATATGGTAATAAGTCACTTTTTTCGGTGCCATTGTAATTTTGAACAGTCACTAAACGCACTGTGGTAAATGAGGATTACCTGTAATGCTATGCCAGCTGTGATTTCCGGTGCTGGACTTGCTTACCAGCCCAGCATCTAATATATAAGTAACTATAACCAGACAAAAAGCAAAATAAGAATGCGAGAAAAAGGAAAGAAAAAAAGAGAAAGAATATTTTTGCTACATGTATAGATAAAAAATACATCCAACTCTTATTCTGAAATTAACAATAGTCTACATTATACCCATGATCGTATATGATTCTAATAAACCAATCTCAGAATCAAAATTACATTTCTCTTAGTTTCTGACAAAAGGTCCAAAACTGGCTTCATTGTTTTCTGGATTTACAAAACATGCTGAACCTCAAAGTAAATATTAATTTAAGCTCTGAACAAGAATCCAAAACTACCCAAGTTTAACTTGCTATGTCTGTGCATCTTCCATGTACTTACTGGCCAGACTAAGCAGTCTCTGTATTAGCTCTGTACAATGTACAGGCTTGTATAGCTGCAGGATGTTCTTGTCTCTCTCTATATGGGTGTGCATTCATGCTGATTTTGTCGTCTCCCCCCCCCAAACAAATATAAAAGATGTTGCCTGGTTAGCAAATTGTGAATTGTATTAAAATTGCATGGAGTTGAAATACTGCATTGTCTTCTCAGTCATTTTTTTAAAATTCAGAATAAAAGACACTGTTGAAAACAAGGGAAATAGAAATAGAAGTAAAAATAAGCATGGAGAGATGAAAAGCCTGGATACTTTTGAAGATTAATCTTGATGCTTTGGATGCCAAGTTATTTGCTGAATTTTACTATTTCTATAACAATAAATGGAGATTGATCATCCCTCCCTCCCATTCATCCAGGCTAAATAAATAAATATCAGAATAGATATGTTTCTCATCAGTAAATAAGCCTTAACTGCTGCCCTTAGTTTGAACTGATAATATTTTCTGAGTTTTTAAGACAGCAAGAAACTGTCAATTGCACAAAAGCCACTTGGAATTAATTAAAATATTTGGACTAAGATTTATAACACAACCCTTTGGTGCAAAAAAAATAAACTGACTCGGACTATGCAGGTAACATGCAGTTGGGGGCTAGGAAAGAAAAAAATGGTTGTAGTTTAAACTGAGAGCAAGAATTTTCAGGTGGCTATAAGACATAGTTTCTGTATTTTCCGCTTAATATTTGCAACAGAAATCTAAGTAATAAAACATTGTTTGCGTATCCTGTTCCTCATTTGTTTTTGTTTTTTTCTTTTAACGGTTGGAATGTTGAAAGATTTCATCACACTTTTAAGAGTTTATCAAAAGCTTGTTAAATTTCAGACGATTTTTAGAAATAAGATGAGAGGGATGCCTGGGACGTTAGATGAAAATAGCACTTTAAAGCTTGCTGATTTCTGCTCGATAGAGGTAAAATAAAAAAAAGATATTTTTGTCCCTCCTTTCCCCCTCTTTCCATTCAGTGACAAACTTTTGGCTTTTGAGATTTTCTAGGCTTAAAATGTCAACAGCTGAAGCAGCTTGTGGCTAATTCTACCACCCAGCACTAAATTTTGGTTTTATACATGGAGGTACAGGTGATCCTCATTTAACATCCACTTGTTCAGCAAGTGTGCAAAGTGTTATGATGAGTTATGATTGTGGCAATCACAGAGACCCCATATAGGTAGTCCTCAAGTTATGACCACAATTGAGCCCAAAAGTTACGTTGCTAAGTGAAACATTTCTTAAGTGAGTTTGTATTATTTTATGACTTTCCTTACCACATTTGTTATGTGAATCTGGTTCCCCAATGACTTTTCTTGCCAGGTCACAAAAGGTGATCACCTGACTCCGGGGCACTGCAACCATCATAAATGTGAATCAGTTCCCAAGCATCCGTAAATCACATGACCATGGGAATGCTGCAACGGTCGTAAGTGTGAAAATTGGTCATAAGTCACTTTTTTCAGCGCTGTTGTAACTTTGAAGTAAACTGTTGTAAGTCAAGGACTACCTGCAGTTATCTGATCGTGACTCAGCTGCTTGGCAACCAGCTCTCGGTTATGACGTTGTGGTGTCCTGCTGTCATGTGATCCCATTTGCAACCTTCATGGCCTGCTTCTAACAAGGAAAGTTGATGGAGAAGCCAGCAGGTCGAAAAAGACAATCATGGGATGTTGCAACTGTGTGGAATTTGTCTATTGACAGGAACTGAGACTGTCAGAACTAATAAATTGGCACGATCATGTGACACACTGTGCCTTAATGACCATATTGCTTAGCAATGAGATCCCAGTCACAATTACTGTTGGTATGTGAGGACCACCTGTATGAAAAAAAAAGTTCAGGAAGGGCCAGTGTACATTTGCTTGTGGAACAGTTCCAGTCTCAACCCTCGGCACCTTCAACCTTTAACTGGGATGTTTTCTTCCTAATCTGGAACCACTCTGTTAGTTCATAAATTTGTAGAATCATAGGCCTGGACCAGGGACCTTTGGAGGTCTTCTAATCAACCCCCCTGCACAAGGTAAGAATCCTCATACCATCTTGGACAAATTGTCGTCCAGTTTTTTTTCTTAAAAACCTCCATTGATGGAGCACCCACAACTCCAGAAGGCAAGAGCCCTTTTATGAGGGCGATGGGCTGCTAAGAAGTTTGATAGATAAATAAATGAATAATAAAATTAAATAAAGCTGTTCCCCTGCTTAATAATTTTCACTGTCAGAAAATTCCTCCTTATTTTCAGATTGTCTCTCCTCCTGACAAACTTCCACCATTGTTTCTTGTCCTATCCTTGGGAGCTTGTTGCAGAATTTGTTTCCCAGTTGATGTCAGAATAGGAAAAGTCCCCCATTACTACTGCTCTGATGGATTTTTTCACAGTAATTGTCCTCTTTGATTCTGAATTCGATAGACAAATTGGCTGAGCTAGTATAAGGTGGCTTATGTCTCTTCCTTTCCTTTCCTGTGGCACTGAAGGAATCTTCTTTGACCAGTGAGTGGACTGAAGTGCCCAAATCCCTGGGCTTAGAGATGCCTAAGCAGGAGAAGCTGCAGCTGCAGCCACCGCCACCACCGCCAGTGAAGCTGAAGAAGAAAACCATATCCTCTGCCTCCCACCAAACTAGAAAGGAGTGTTCCATTGTGCCACCATATATCCAGCAAAAGCAAGATATACCTCACCACCCCATCCTCACCACTTCGGTCATAGGAAAGGTCGGTGAAAGCTGGTACCTTTTAAGACACGTATGACTATTCCTTCCCTAAACTTTCTCCTGTTTCGCCAATGTCAAATGTTGGGGCTGCATGCTTAGGGCGGGAGGAGCTGCTATGTTTGTTAGACCTTCTTGTTTGCACTTGCCTGAAAAATAGAGTAATGGTGAAATGAAAACAGAATGTTACTTTATAGATAGCTGCTGAAAAAAGATAAAGGTATGAGTAATAGAGGCTAAAACAAAACTGAATATCTGATCACTGAAATAGACTTAAATAACTTACTAATAAAGATCACTGATTTGGGAATCAGTGGTTTGGGAAAGTGTCTGTGTGTGGGAGGAAAGCATTGGAAAAGTTGGACGGCAATATCTTGAAAGTCTCATGCTTTGTAAATGTTTAGAAGATCGTTGTTGCTTGACTTAAACCACACAGGCATTTCTGGATGCACTAGCTTTTCATCTTTAATAGTGTTCATTTGGCTAAGACAGAGATTGGGACCTGGCACTTTTGTTCATATCGTTTCCAAAAGCTGCTTTTGCTTAGCTTGTTTTTTCTTGAAAACACTGCATCGCAAATGCTTTCTAGTACAGTACATTAGTATTTACTGGTTTTCTTCCTTTAAAATGGAGGAGGGACATGCAGAAGCCACACATTTAGTCCCTTCCTAAATTTGTTGGCTTGGCGGGGGGGGGGGGGGCCTGACATCGCAACAATACGACGTGTATCATGGGTCCTCTGTGAGACTGCTGAAACCAGGCTAACG
>JANHFL010010192.1:0-16367 GCA_032468155.1 Oxyrhabdium leporinum | reverse complement strand
TCATAATAAAAGTGCCAAGTGTTCCAGAATAGATAATAGTCAGCCAAGAAACATTTAATAACCCCCATGCAGAGATTAATTGATAAAGAGACAAAAGATCAGTAATGGGTGAAATGTTGGTTGCTTCCAGAATTGGGCCATCCCTCCTCAAGTGGCCCACAAGAGGGTTGCTGGCCAGCTCAAGGAAGCAGAACTTATAGATGTTCTTGTGGTGGTACAACATTGTGTTGTGAGTTTGAGTGACATACCTAACATGAAGGTTTTGAAAGACAGATTGCAAAACCAATGTAACCGTGTCTCATCAGGATATTCAATTATTTCCTGTGACTTGACCAAAATTGCGTGCCTCCTCAAGTCACGTTGGACATATTAATCAGTTCCTGACTGATAATGTATTTCTAACATTATCTAAGAACAATTTTAAAGGCTAGGGTTAATTAAGTAATTATTGCTGCTTGTCCCTTTTGTGTATCTTCTTTTTCCTCCGATCTTGAAGTTTCTAAACCCACCCTCTCACCTACATTTGGTATTTATATATGTTTGTATATAATATATTATGAACTGGAAATGAGTCCATGAATTATTGACTCATAATAAAAGTGCCAAGTGTTCCAGAATAGATAATAGTCAGCCAAGAAACATTTAATAACCCCCATGCAGAGATTGATTGATAAAGAGACAAAATAATAGCTTTTTTTTATTCTGTTAGACAGGTAGATACTAGCATGGCTCAGTATTGAAACAATATTAGGGATGTTAAATGAATGTGATTTGCCCCCTGAAAATAAAAATGGCATTTTGCTGAAATTATGTATGGCTGACCCCCAGCACATCTTTTAGGGAGAGAACAGTGTAAACCCCAAGGATCTCTTCATTCTCAGACAGATCCTGAGATTGAAACCACCATGACATAGAGACTGCTTGAAGTGCTAGGAGTGGCATCTTCTCTTTCCAGATAACCAGCAAAGCTTTAGCTTTGATGTTCAGGGTGAGACATCTGAGTTGAGAGTGTTCACTGTTCTGTTCTTATTCTGTTTCCCAGAATAAGTTGTCCTAATGTCTCATTGTGATGAGTCCCAAGGACTCAACAGTTGAGAAGAACTTCATTGCAATCTGCTTTTCTCTGCTCTTCAGTCACAAGGCTTGTTGCTGTCCTCATGGAAAGTAATGTGAGTTACTTTCAAGATAGTAACCGGTCTCAGTTCAGAGTGCTCGCATCACCATCACCACTGTCAACCAACCTCAAACCAAGCTTGGCTACTAGAACCACTGATTCTTCCACTTTCAGAGCGGAAGCCTCATGGATTTTTAAAAGTTTTGCCGTAGGAATGTTGCCCTTTGAATGTATGAAACTGAAAAAGGAAAAGATGTGGTTTTCAAAGCATGGAAAAAAGAGAAGTACTGCAATCAAATAATGATTGATGGGGGCATGTGGGAGTTCCACAAACTTCCCACCATGATCAACTTGTCTTTCCATGAGATCAATATCCTCAGACCCAAACAATAACAAATCAATGAAACCATATCAGTGAGGTGTCCAGCCCCATTGCAACCCCAACCAAAAGGGCCATTCTCTCTCAAGGAAGGGGCCAGTCTTGCAGGCTCTTTTGACATATGACCTAACAAGTACACTTAGAAGATATTCTGCTATAGGATGGAACATATTTGTTAGCCTTAGTCTGACTTCAACCTGCCTCATAGTGCTCTGATGACAAGATAGAGGCTCCAATGTGAGCACATACCTTGCCAAGTCATTGATAACTCACACTGTTGTAATCAAGATGAAGTGATGAACCTTGAAAACCACCTGAAATTCAAGGTCAAAATGATAACCCCACTCCATCACGCTGTTGTTAGCCTGCAATACTGTCATTCATTTTATAGAATAACAAAAACATAGGCTGGAGTCCTGAAGGTGGCATCCTATCTAATCTATAAGAATTTTCTAGTGAATCTTTCCCCCCACCCTCATGTTTTCCAAACTTCTGAAATGACACCTTAAAAGATGAGAATTAAAGCATGATCTCCATTGGCAATGCTCATCAAACCCGTCCGCTTTTTAAAATTGACAGCTGGAAAGTGCCTATAAATTTGTTTTGGCTGTGCTTCCAGAATGCTACATACACTTTTTGCTTTAAACGCCTTTGCTTCTCAGACTTTTCGCACCCCGTAATCCTCCTCAGAAACCAAAGCATTCGGATGGTATTCTTAAAAAAAAAAGAAAAGAAAAAGAAAATACACATAATTGTCATAAAGCTAGCTTGTGATCTTTACTTCCGGTTAAATGGATTAAATGCCATTAATACAATTCTTTTCAGTGCCATCGCTATGCCATCCTTTCTCTACCTGCTTTGCAGCTCCGAAATCCAATCTGTTGTAACACACACACACACACACACACACAGAGTTCTGGCGAAGGACAGCTCATCCAAGGATAAACACTCGGAAGAAGAAAAGGGAAATTCCTCACCCACGTCCCTCCCGATACTTTTTCTTCAAGAGGAAAAAGGAACTCAACTGATTAGTTGCGGGAAGTTTTATTTTCGTTACGTCATCCACGGAAGCAGATAAAAAAGACTTCGGGCGCTAGAACAGCTCCAGTGTACAAACAGCACAGCGACGGCGACGGCAGCAATGGAAATCAGCGCACACAACGGAAGCACGCTGCTTTTTTGCAACCCGCCAAATGACTTGCCGAACGTGCCGGCTCTACAGCCTCTCTGGGACTTTGTCCGAAGGCGGGAGGACTTGATCAAGTCCCCGTTCTTCCCGGCGCTGTTCAACTTTGCAATCAATACCGCTTTCTGCTTGCCTTTTATCGCTCTGGATTTGTTAAGCCCTTGGATCGCCGTCTTGAGGAAGTATAAAATCCAACCGCAGACCTCGCCTACACTGCAGATGGTGGTTCTTTGCCTGGCCCAAAGCATCTATCACCACATCGTGTGCATCTTCCCAGTGACCGTTGCGCATTGGTACTGGAGGCCAGTGAGCCTGCCTAGCATCGCTCCCGAGGTACCAGCGCTTCTCCTGCAGGTCGCTGCTTGCTTGCTGCTGTTCGACTTCTTGTCCTTTTTGTGGCACTTGCTCCACCACAAGGTGCCATGGCTCTACAAAAATTTCCACAAGATCCACCACAAGCACGTCTCTACCTTCGCTCTGGCCACGCAGTATGCCAGCGTTTGGGAACTGCTCTGGCTGGGTTTCTTTGCTGTCATTGGTCCAATGCTGTTGAGGTGTCATCCGTTGACGGAAATGACTTTCTTCATGGTCAACATCTGGTTGTCAGTAGAAGATCATTCTGGCTATGATCTGCCCTGGTCAACCCATAGACTGGTGCCTTTTGGCCTGTACGGAGGAGCTCCTCACCATGATCTCCACCACCTGAAGTTCAAATTCAACTATGCACCTTACTTTACTCACTGGGACCGGTTATTTGGAACTCTTAGTCACATTGTGAAGCCAAGCAAAGTCAAGGTCGACCAAGATTGATTAAAAAAAAAATAATCCCCATCTTTCACCTTATCCTTCCCGGACTCAATATTTGGAAACTCTGGTGTGAAAACAAACTGAGGAAATTTTGCACTGAACTTATTTATGCAAATATATTTATAAGATGTTAATATTTATAGTTTGGGATTTGATTGTGATGACACAAACTGTGTGAAAGAGGGAAAAACAATGTGGAGTTTTTTGGGGGGGATATCCGTGCTTTTATAAAGCTGCTATATATAATTGACTAATATATATGTTTGCTGGCTGAAGATACATATTTATATAACTATATATTACATATATAATTCCTATGGAATTTGTCTCATTTTCACATTGAAAAGGCTTCTTTTTATAAACATTTCTATTCCTTTGCTAACCTGAAAGTAGCACTGATCCTTTGTCCTGTGAAATTTAAGTTATTTATATACTATTTTTATATGGGTGAAATAAACCAGAATTTGATATTCTATTTCTGTTGTCTATGCACTTTGTGAAAACTCTACAATGGGTTAAAGTGGGTGATCAGCCTGTTAATTGGCTAAGAACATGATGTATGTATGTGAGTTTATGGGGAAAAAAACCTTTTGGGGATAAAGAACTACAATATTGGAGAAGGAAAAGACTTGAGTCCTTGCATTTTGGGATTTCTATTTGCATTTTTTTTTCTGCTCAGGAAAGCAGGAACAAGAATTATAGTATCCCTCCTGCTGCTTCTGACAGTCTATCCATCTAGAATTCCCATTACCTTATTCTGCAATGCTTCCCCTCTCTTTTCTTTTAGACACAATGCATTCAAAAATGCTACACAGCAGTACCAAATACAATATATTTCTATGGCAAAATATGGATAGTATTTTTGGAGATGGGGTTAGGTGGAGGATCAGAGCCCTAAATCCTTCTTCCTAAGTATCTGTGCCTACATAATGATGTGTTACCACAAGTATATAGGTAGTCCTTAACTTACAACAGTTCATTTAATAACCATTCAAAATTATAATGGCACTGAAAAAAACTGACTTATGACCGTTTTCACACTATTATTGCAGCATCCCCACAGTCACATGATCAAAATTCAGATGCTTGACAACTGACTCGTATTTATGACGGTTGCAGTGTCCCCGGGTTATGTGATCCCCTTTTATGATCTTCTGACAAGCAAAGTCAATAAGGAAGCCAGATTCATTTAACAACCATGTTACTAACTTAACTACTGCAATGATTCACTTAACAACTGTGGCAAGAAAGGTCAGAAAATGGGACAAAACTCAAACATTTCATTTAACAATATACATTTTGGGCTCAATTGTGGTTGTAACTCAAGTACTATCTGTATATACAGTACAACCATCCCAAAGTTTTCTCAGCAAGATTTGGCATTTCACTGTTCCAGAAAAAAATAAATTCCAAATTCTATACTGTGATTATGCACTACTTGTTAAAAATACACAATATTGGAGAAAAACAAGTCCTACAGTAGCAGAACATGAGAAGAATACTGGGAATTTCCCTGTATCACAATTTTCAAAAGTGACTAATTTCATTTTACACACCAGAAGGTAATAAATGTAATTTAAATTTATATTGTGCTACATTAAAAAAAAAGATTCTAGAGTATTTTTTTGATATAATGGTCTCTGGAACAGAAAATAATTTTACAATTTGGGTTTTGGATTTCTGTCTTGGTTTGAATTTAGAAAAGAACGTCCTATTAGAAATTTAGACATTTTTTGTGTGTTTTACTTTAAATATTTCAGTTATGCCTGGCCTCCAAAAATGGAAAATTTCCAGCTTGTCTGGATCTGTACATAATTATAAGTGAAGAAACACATAACTGAGATGATTATCTATTACTTTTGACCCTGCTTTTCCTGTCAGAAGCTTGACCGTTGGTTATTTCCAGCAACCCTGTGAGGTAAGTTAGGACTGAGGAATAATGACTGTCCCTTAGTTGCAATGGTGAAATGACATGAGATCTAGATCCTATTACCGACAAACATAGCTGAAAAATCACCGCCTTGTCTTTTTGATGTTTTGTAATATTGCAACCTCCTTCTTTCTTACAGCTAGTCCTCAACTTAGGACCACTGTTTGAGCCCAAAATTTCTGTTGCTAAGTGAGACAAATGCCAAGTGAGTTTTGCCTCATTTTATGGCCTTTCTTGCCACCGTTGTTAAGTGAATCACTGCAGTTAAATTAGCAATACTGTTGTTAAGTGTATCTGATTGCCCCATTGATTCCTAGCATGGACAGATGGTTGCAGAAGTTGATGGAGTTGACAGAAATGGTAAAACTGACTGCTTTGATTAAAGAAAAGAACATAAGTACTTTTGTTTCCACATGGAAACTGCTTCTGAACCTCGTGCTTGATGTGGAAAAGAATGTAACTCTTACTTCGGGTTTTACAGATTAGAGTGATAGATGTTTATAGAAATGACTTGTTCATACAATATGGAAAAGCAAAAGACTGTGATGATGTTAATACTTTATTTTACTGTAACGGAGAGAGTCGGAAGTCAATGCTTCTTTTTCTTTTCTTTTTCCTTATCTTTCCTCACTTCACTTCCCCCTTTCCCCTCCCTCCTCCTACTATTCTTCTATTTACTTTTGTATTTTATAATACTCTATAACTTAATAAAAAAATGTGATTCGAGAAACACTGGGCTAAGCAATTCCAGAGAAGAAAGGATAAGGGATAATGAGCCAACTAGATGTCTCATTCCTTTGAGTTACAGTGTATAATTTCATTTTGCCACTTCTAAGGACAGAAAGTCAAAGGGAGTGGGAAGAGCTTTTAGTTTTCATCAGCAGATCAGCATCATTCATGAGAGTATGAATGCTAAGTAGAAGCAGCTCCTTAGCTCACAATAGTGGATGACACCACAATCTGAAAGGACCTATTGCTCAATGAGCAGATGATACAATCAACATGAGATGTAATTAACTTTATACAATATGGAGGCTTCTGTATCCCAGGTTCAGGGAAAATAGCATTATCAACCTGGGAAGGGAAGATGGGTGGAATTTAATATTCAAACCATTTGTTTACCTTAGATTATAGTAATAATACAATTTAGCGAATAGTTCCTTACTAGTTAACATCATCAGTGCTAGTAAAGAGTACGGTTTACTGTCAGTTTATATTCTAGTTACTAATGGCTTGCCCTGCCAGTGTTGGTGAATCTCTTAGAGATTCTTTGGTTGGGCTGTTTATTGTTGGCTTCTTTGGCAGTTTCTTGAAGACATGATGCAAACTCTTTAATTTCTCCAGCTACATAGTGGTTGTTGCAGTTATTACATTGCATGTTGTACCTGACTCCTGTCATCTACAAAGAGTCCATAATAATCCAAGCCCTGAGCTTTGGATGTGATGTAATTATAGCCTGTCTCCTCATCTATCTATCTGCACTAGATTTTTCCCTTTTGGCATAAGCATCATTGTTCAAAGAATAGAGAAGTGGTAAAAAAAATATATAAGGTGAAGAAATTACTTGTGAGATAAGAAAAAGAAAAGGAAATAAAGTTAAATCTGGTTGATGTCAATAACTTTCACTGTACTTCTCCAAATCTTTCTAGTTCATGCTTGCTTTCACCACTTCCATAAACCACTCCACAGATGGTCTTTTGTTCTATAAACTAACTTCTTTAGTCTTCCTCTTCCATTTGACCCATTTATTCTTCCTATATGTATTTATTTTGCAATTATTTCCTTATTAATTTCCTCTGTATGATCAAGTCACCTGAATGGTGACAGAGGAAATTAATAATAGCTATTCATTTTTGTTTTTAATCTACATTCATTATTCTTTCTCATCTGGTTACTACATACACTTTGGAAATACCTTATTCTCATTGTGTGTAACATTTGTGTTTTTCCTGACATACGCAACTATCATTTTGATATAAAAAGTAGGCAGAAACATGCTTTTAGACACATCAGTTTGCTTTCTTTAACCCACCCCCAAGCATTAATTCCTTGCAACAGTCATCATGAACATGTGACCATGAGGATGTTGCAAAGATCGTAACTGTGAAAAACGACCTTAAGTCACTCTTTTCCGATTTAACATTTTTATTGGGTTATAAGATAAAATAGGATATAAAACACAAAAGTAAACAGAAAAATGGTGAGGAGGAAGAGAAGTGAGGTAAGATTAGAAAAAATGAAAAAGAAGCATTGACTTTCTTTGTTGCAGTAAAATAAGGCATTAACATTAAATCACAAGTTTTGTTTTTTTCATAACAATATGAACAAGCCGTTTCCATAAAGATCTATCAGTCTATTTGTAAAATCCAAAGTCAGAGTTTCATTCTTTTCCACATCAAGCACGAAGTTCAGAAGCGGTCTCCATGTGGAAACAAAAGTATTTATATTTTTTTCTTTAATCAAAATAGTCAATTTTACCAACTCCATCAACTTCTGCAGCCATTAGTCCATGTTAGGAAGAGAAATATCCTTCCATTTTTGTGCATACAATAGTCTTGCTGCTCCTAAGTCGCTCTTTTCAGTGCCATTGTAACTTCAAATGGTCACTAAATGAGCTGTTGTAAGTCAAGGACTACCTATACTCTTCCATTGGGATTTGCAGTTCTTAAAATTTCTCCACTCATTTTCCAATTGTCTCTAAACATTCCACTGAAGTATGCAAATTCATTTAATTGCCATGGTTCAGTTATATTTTTCTTGTCAGACATCGTCTTGATACTTTAATGATCAGCTCCATATTCCTTCAAATACGCACTGCCAGCCATTTAGGTTCTTCTCCACTATTGCAAAAGTGAGTTCTCCAAAGTGATGCTCATGGACATCTGCCTTTATTCCCACCAGTATTCCAACTATGCTGACATTATTTTTATTTTATTTTTTGAAATGGAAAAAAAAATTAAATGGGAGGCTGTCATATTGCAAAGATAAGCATCAGTCTTCATCATTTTTATTTATAGAATACCTGAGCCCCACACAAACCCCGTAGAAAAGAAAACATGATAGGTTGCTGCTTCAACGCTTTGGTAATAGGCAAGCGTTCTGATGTATTCTTTTCAGTAAGACAACCATAAGAATCTGCCAAACATATCTATTAGTTTAAAGGAACCAAGTCTAACTTCATTATTATTCATATAGGAATATTTGCAATATTTTAGGAGTTCGCCTGCATTCAAACACCTGGCTAGATTAAAAATTACTGTGATAAGTTATGGTTTAAGATACATTATGCAACTGATTTGCTGAATATAAAAACTTTTGGTTTGGGTCAAAATAGAAAAACTGTGAATATATACTAAATGGAAGACTAGTGGAACACCCTAAATGAAGTAAGATTGGCAGGTGTTCCTAACTGCTAAGAAATCATCATCAAGATTACATTTTATGATTCTCCTCAACGTATCTTGGAATGGGAAACCTGGCAGCTAATGATTCAAGTGCATAAATCTTGATAGGTTAATTTTTGCAGTTTATAATAAATAATAGTTGTTTGGCCATATAATGTATTTCACCTGCAGACCATCACTGCAAGAGATGTCAAATGGCCAGCACTGGTCCCAAAATGCAATTTAATTGTTGTTGATGGTGATATAAACCAATTTAATATTATACGTGTTTGTTTGTTGAAACCAGAAATTGGATATGCTTTCTCACATCTGGACTACATCTGCAAGAGAGAAGCCATTAAGATTTTGAAAGAAAAGAAATCAAATGGCAGTGACATCATATCCTCTGGGTGAAAACCATGTGATGATATTTTATTTGTAAGATTTCAATGGAAAAGATCCATCCTGCTCTGCAGGGGGGTTTGGTCTCTTTCCATGATATTGTCAGGAGTGCCATTCCATTATGTGTTGCGTTGCCTGCTGTCAGCCTGCCATAAGCAATGGGGGCGGGAGGGGAGATTGACAGGGTGGGATAAGGGGAGAGTTAGCATGAGGAATCGACACTATGTATTGTGCCATCCTGTGAGAACCACCCGCCATTTCAAGGTCACACAAAGAAATGCAAAACCATCTAGCCTGTGAAGAAAGGGACTGTTTCCCGAACAATTTGTTAGAATCTGATTGAATACTCTGTCATAGCCAGGGGGGTGGATGGGTACAAGGGGAAGTTACCCATATGCTTTGGGCGTGAAAACTCCAGATCCAGCTTTGCTT
Organism: Oxyrhabdium leporinum; assembly: GCA_032468155.1. Lineage (NCBI taxonomy): Eukaryota > Metazoa > Chordata > Lepidosauria > Squamata > Cyclocoridae > Oxyrhabdium > Oxyrhabdium leporinum. Next base: position 6,734 of record JANHFL010010192.1, on the reverse strand, counting down.
CTTCTGTAACCACTTGGCTTGGAGTATCTTTGGCTGACCATGGGTATCTTTGGCTGACCATGGAGTATCTTTGGCTGACCATGGGCCCAAGAGTCTTTCTTTTTCTAACTGACCAAGTTGGAATGGTTGACAGATGTAGACATCTACAGAGAAGGAGTCTGGATAAGACAAAGATGTGAAAGTAATAATACTTATATTCTTCTTATGTTCACAGCAGTTGCAAAGTATTGACTATGTAGGTCCATATCCAAAATGAGAGTAATGATGGAAGTACTTGTCTAACACACCCGTGGTTGCTGATATTTCTAAAGCAATGATTCACAAGTCAAGATTAAGCATAGAGAAGATTTCAAAAACATTGGAATCATTTGCAAAGTTGCTCCTAAACTGCAATTTTATCATGAAAAAAGGCATTAAATACATGGGAAAGAATCTAATTATATATAACAGTAAATGTAAAGCAAATTCAATTACATTTAATTTAAATGACATTTGTTTTTCTTCTGGTCCAATGGTTTCCCTGACCTCACTTGTCCCTTTCCAAAATGCAGCACTCAGCTTGAAAACGCTTTTGTAGTTAGGTTTTAGGAAAAAGTTAGATAAATGAACACAGAAACAATCTTTCCTTTTCTGTTTACAGTTTTCATTGAAAATGTGCACCATCCAAAAAGTTGAGTTGGTTCTCTCCTTAATTAGTTTCCATCCACTACTTCTGATCCTGCCCTCAGGTGCTTTGGATAATAGGTTGACTCTCTCTTCTTTGTGGCAGCCCCTTAGATGTTAGAACACTGCTATCACGTCACCCCTAGTCCTTCTTTTCATTAAACTAGACATACCCAATTCCAGCAACCATTCTTTATATGTTTTAGCCTCCGGTCCCCTAATCATCTTTGCTGAATTAAGATCTAATGTTGAATTAAGATGTACTAAGGTGCAATGTTGAATTAAGATGAATTAAGATATAATAATGTGTAACTTCTTGCCTTCCAGTCTTCCTACTGTTTATAGGATCTGAATTTGTCAGGAAAATACAAAAAGAAACAGACTGTATGAACTTGTGAATGTGTTTATGTTGGACTATCAAAAGCATAGACTAACATTGTGACTAATACATCATTCTCTGTTTCTAAGGATAATATTACATATTTTCATGCATAATTTTCTTCTTTTCAGTCACAAAAAAATGATTTAACAATATCCGATGCTACTGACAGCATAATATGTTCCCTATCTTCCCAAACGAAAAGCAATTCCAGTCATAAAGAAGGCAAATTAGAAGTGTACACTTTGCCTTGATCATCTGTCTCAAATTATTTCCATTTGCCTGGGACTCTAGTTATTCCATGTTTTGGAACATAGCACAAATATTTTATAGGGTTGTGCAAAGCTTCGAAGGGGTGTTTCATATCTGCATCTTCTGTTTTGTTTCTCCTATGTGTTTTGATAGAAGGGGGAAACAAAGCCTAGGATCATTTCTAACACCCGTGTCTGAATTAAACCAAACTGTTTCTCAAGTGATTTTGTGTGTGTGTTTCTTTGTAGGCAATGTCATACGAGATCTTGTGTTGAAATGTTGTTCCTTAAAAGCCAGAGGACCTAGGCATAGACCCAGGATGCAAAACAGGTTTAGATGTTGTTTCTATTTCTGGCAATCAGGGAAGACAGGAAGTAGGAGTGGCTCCTGGATAATTAAATCTACCTTTCGAATAAGGAATAGTGTGTGGGCAAAGTTGGCATCACTGCCAACCCTGAAGCAAGGAAGAATAAAAATGTACCCTTGATACCTTCAGGCTGCTTTTTCTTTCGGTGATACTGAGAAGTATGTCTCTGAATGGGCAAGTGCAGAAAGGTTTCACAACAGAAGAAGGTGAAAGAGGCGTGGGATCTCCCTGAGAGAGAAAGTGTTCAAAAAGTATGTGCTTTTTCTGCATCTGTATGCAAAAAGACTTAGAACCTTGTTCTCATGGGTATAAAGCAGATGACTTCATACAAAGCATTATATTTGGCAGAGTAAATCTCCTTGAACTATTTATTCAGAGCAAGCTCTTTTTACAGGGTTATAATTTCTCTTCCTCTTCCTCTTCCTCCTCCTCCTTGTGATTCTCCTTCTCCTCCTCCATTTCTCTTTCTCCGTCCCTGTACATTTCAGTGTTGTAATTTGGAAAACTGATTCAATCTGCACGCTGATGTTTAGCTTTGATGCATGCCCATCAGTTTGCCTTCAGTTTTCTTACTTTGTCATCATTCTTGTGGTTTCCCTCTAAAACTTCTGTTTTTTTGTGTCATATCGGCAGATGGCTTGTCCACAGGCAAATACAATGTGTATTTGTACAAGTTGGGGTGGGTGATATAAGCAGTACACATGATGATGGGTTTTTCTCAACCCTGCAATTATCTGGAATGATTTCCTGCTAGAAACTGACCTTTTAAAGGACTTGGAGACCGGTATAGATATCTGATCTGAGTGAATTCTGTACACACACCCAACAGCCTGGGTAGTGGTATATCTGTGTTCAATTTTGTCTGCTATCACACTTGGCAGTTGCCTTAATTTTCTTCATATTGTGATGAGCCTGCATTCTGATCCTGTTAAGAATGTAGAACTAAAATCTGATAATTTGGGAAGCCTTTAACTCACATTGTTCTCAAATATTTCCTTATAGTCTAAAATAAATTTGTGTTTTTACGAGCAGGTTCTGTTTCTTACCAATATATTGGGAATACAGATTAAGATTTTATAGCAGAAATGAGTTGAGAAAGTCAAAATAATGAATATATTGCAGAGAAATACACAGAATAAAGAGGTAAAAGACAGTTGTAGCTTTGACGGTTATTCACAGTTATACACCAACAGCTCTTCATCCCATATTTGCAACTTAAAAATGGGTGATTCTTGGAATGTCTAGTAGAAACTGAGCAATCTAAGTAAACACGATGTGGAGAGATCACAATCATATTACGTGTGGACTAATTTGTGGTAGACAGGACACTCTGAGTGAGGTGTGAGCACCAACCAGCAGCTTGTAGAGTGTGGTACTCTTCACATTTGTGAAGACTACAATTACTCAAATTCTTGGAGAATTTTATTGAAACTCTCCACATATATCTTGCCTTTCTCATGGATCAAAGTCCTGAATTCCCCTATTTTGCAGATGCTGGCTAAGATCAAAGCACAGGAAACAGACTGACTAGGATTTTTGTGGTAATTGGGAAGGGAACATTTCATTAGACTATTGCTTCATGCAGGAAAATTAGTATCTCGGCTAGCTTGAGGTTTGAGTGGTATAGATTGTTGCCAGCCTAAATGGTACATTTCTTACTGACCTTACAGAGATGTAAGGCATCTTCAGATTGTTTTTGTTTTGTTCTTCATGTTAAACTATCCTCCCAGAAATGGTGTGCCTTATTGCCCAAAATAGGTCAGAATGAACACAGTGAATTCCTTTTTCTATTGTATCTATATCCTTAATTAATCACATTCCTTCTAGTTGTTATCCAACTAGTAGGAACTACAACACTGAGTCTTTCCCCACCATGATGGGGGGGAAAGAAACTTTCTGGGATGAGAGAATAATTTTGATAAGAAAAACAATCCATAGGTGAAAGAGCTGAATGATCTTTTTCCCTAACACTGGTCAGATGCATGTGACTGTGATTGTGTTAGAAAAAACAGTGGAGAACTTAAATGACTCCCACTATGTGCCTTGCTTTAAGTTTCTGCCCTTAGGATCAGAATATTTTGTTGAATAAACCATGCGATATTAATCAAGTCAGCTAGCTTACATTCTACTCTACATCCATCCTTTTACTTTTCTGTACATTTTAAGGATCTATTACATTTAAACGTCCCTGCTTATCTGAACCTCTTCCAATGTCCCAGTTCTTGGCTTGCCCTTATGCTACCCATGAACAGATGGATTTTTATCTCATGTATAAGTTGGCAGCTCTCTGTTCTTCCTATAATCATAACAGGTTGTTGTATTTTGATTGTATATATGTACTACAGACAGATAGGCATCTGCTAGAAGCCACGATGATGCCACACTTGTCATGACATCATCATGCAAAAGTTGCAATTGATGTAATTTATGTTAGTCATGTCACAATGAAAATGATATACAATGTGAGAGCCAGTTTGGGCTAGTGATTATCAGCATCAGGCTGCAAAGCCGGAGACTATGAATTCTAATTCCACCTTGGACCATGAAAGCCAGCTGGGTGACCACCCCAACTCACCTCACCGCGTTGTTGTTGTGGGGAAAATAGAAGGAGGAAGATGTATTGGATATGTGTGCCGCCTTGAGTTATTTGTGAAAATAATAAAACTGGGCTATAAAATAGGTAGCTAGCTAGGTATCACCTGGGCCTCAGAATGCCCAACAGGAGAATCTGTGACCTTCTCTGGCCCCTATGCTTTAAATGCTAATTTTTAATGTTAATATTTATGATTTTAACATTTTAATGTTTTACTTTGTTTTTTTTACTCTGTTGTAAACCATTTGGAGTCACCTTTTGGTGGCAAATGAATGAATGAATGAATGAATGAATGAATGAATGAATGAATGAGTGAGTGAATGATGTCAACTGACATAAATTTTTAACCTTGAAACTTTCCTAAAACTAATCTTCATTAACTGTCTAAGAACTGTCATTTCCTAAGACCAAGGAATATAAAAAGCACATGTATTTTCTCCTTGCATAAACTAAAGAAAATGTCTTTGTAACTGAATAAAATACTTAAAACCTACACCGTCTTCTTTTGCCACTGCTATATATTAGTACTGGCTTTATTTTTATTTTTGGAGGTGGGTAGTTTTAAAAAGCTCAGGAGCACTTTTTTGAAATTACTGCTATTAAAGTCTTTAGGAATGAAATTACTGCTATTAAAAACAAATCATCTATTCATTTGAATTTCTAGCAGAATGTCTTCTACCATTTGTTGGTTTAAAACCCCCCCAACTCTAGCTGATTTTTGTTTTGCCTTGATCACCCTTCTGGAAGTTGCAATTTCCAAACAATCTCTGGGGAAGATTGTTTTTGTAAATGAATTCTAACTGAATATATTTATGGGCATCTGCATTCATCCCAGATTCTCCTATTTATCTATCCACCTACTTCCTTTTGTATTCCATGTTTCCACCTTTATAGACCAACAGGTCAATTTACAAAAATGTAAACTATCTCCAGTTTCAAAACCCTTCTTTGAACCACCACTAAAATCAACACTGAACACAAGTTTGTGATTACTGTACTCTTTTTTTCAAATCCAGCTTTCTATCCTTTTAACAACTTCCCATAGTTCAAAACATACAATAATTGGTTTCTCTGTTCCCAAATAAATAGTTATAAAACAATTCACCTGAAAAATTACGGTCATAAGCCCTATGCTCTCCCATGGTCACAGTAATGGATCTGTACCCCCAAAAAAGTCACAACTATTCCTGTTCTTAATGGATCCCTTTTTATCATCCTTGCTTCTCCCACTGAAGGACTATCAAACTTTAAATGCTAGCCATACAGTTTGGAAGGAGTCATAGGTTACCCACATTACAAATGTGATTATAGGTGTGGTTTTATAACAGAAGCCAGTGGAAAATCCACCAGCAAATTCTTAGTCCCTTCCATTATTTGTGACAATATTTTCTTCCTGGGCGCAGAAGCTAGGCATTGTCAAATGTCAAGAGGGTTTTATTATAATTTTGGTTGCACAATCAGCCAGATGTTTAGACTGGATTTGGCATTCTTATCCATCGGTTTACTTCTTCCTAAGAGGCTGATACAGGTAGTTCTTGACTCAACGACCACAACTGAGCCCAAAATTTCTGTTGCTAAGAGAAACATTTAAAAGTGAATTTTACCCCATTTAGTGACCTTTCTTGCCACAGTTGTTAAGTGAATCACTTAACATTATAACAAGGTTGGTAAGTGAATCTGGCTTCCCCATTGATTTTTTTTTCTTGTAAGAACATCACAAAAGGGGGTCACATGATCCTGGGATACCACAACTGTCATAACTATGAATCAGTTGCTTGTTGGTTTAATTTTATTTAGCATATAAAATACAAAGAAAATAGAAATAGGAAATTAAGGGAGAAAAATTAGGGGAAAATAAAGTGTGAGGTACAAGGAAAAAAAGAAAAAAAGGTGTTGACTTCCGACTCTTTTTAGCAGAAGATAAAAACACTCCAGCCTCAACTTTTTGCTTTTACACATTAATATATAACTACAGCAGCTATGTCTATAACAATAGATTTATCTAATCGACAAGCCAAAGTTTCTTTTTTTTCCCCATCACAAGCACAAAATCCAGAAGTGGTATCTAAATAAAAAACATAAATATATTCTCCTCTATGAATAGAATGATCAATTTAACCATTCCTATTTTATATTCCTTGCCTGTGGAAATAGTATATATTTCTATTTGCACCTAATAACATTTGCAAACTCTCACCATTTTTATTAACAAGGCTAATACACTTTCAAATTCTTTGACCTTATTGGGAGAAATACTTTTTTTTTCTTTTGCGCCCCCCCCTTAAAAAAACAAAGCTAAACTGTCTTTAAACCCTTTTCTAGAATCAAAACTTTTTAATATATCTTTTTCTTTAACTTCTTAAAATACAGGCTTTGAACTTCAGTATTAAATTTAGCTCCCACCCTCCAAACTGCCTTATAGAATAATGTTTCCGCCCCACCCCCCCCTTTTATCAACATCCTTTTTAAAGTACAAAGTT
>JANHFL010010190.1:10340-20749 GCA_032468155.1 Oxyrhabdium leporinum | reverse complement strand
CCTCTGGGAGGCCTGTTTTTCACCCTCCCCAAGTATCCGCGCAGGCCCTGTACTTACCTGGGATCCAACATTAGCCGCGTGGGAACTCATGGGGAGGGTGGAGGGGCAAGCCAGCCAAGGGTGGGATTTACCAGTTCACCGAACCGGCTATAAAATTAGATACCGGTTCACCTAAACTGGGGCGAACCCATAGCAGTCCGCCCCTGACCTTATCTTCAAAAACAAGATAAAAACCTGATGGTTGAATTCAAAGGAATTAGACTTGATAGATTTATTTCAAGCATCTGTAGCTATAATTCCAGGCAAAGTTGATAAAATAGAAAGCTTTGGAACTTCCAAAACAACTTTACTGAAAATTAATCAAACTGTACAAATCAAGGTTACATATTTTGAAGGCCAATAATGGAGCAGATAAATACTTGAAGACATGCCATTCTGCCACTTGCGCAAGTTGAACTGTGCATGTGCATGCCAGCCTGCCACTCACGTAATGGCCAGAGGCGCATGTGCCGGCCCAGTGCTCATGCGGCCCAGTTCCCCTCCTCCCCAGCCGGGCTGCCAAGCCCCAAAGGTTGGGGATCGCTGTATTATATAACAGAATATTTATAAAAGAAGCAGTGCCTCCTCTGAGTGTTGCAAATGAAAGGAGAATATATTTATATTTTTGGTAGTCTTCGATATTAGTTATTTTAAATAAATATACATATAGTTTAAAATGCGGATTTTCCCTTTTAAATTTTTGGCTATATTATTTTAGATCTTACTTTCTTTAAGAAAGATTAAGATAACTCAAATTATGCCCATTAGATGTATGTTTCTGAGCTGCTTAAATAGTATTCAGAATTATTATTTTTACTGTTGTAACATAGTTTTGGAATGTGTGCATATTGAATCTTGTCTTTTTAAAATTCTGGCTGCATCTATGTATTTCTTTCAACTGTTATCCTAACTGAGTGTTGTAACGTGAGATATGAGTCCCTAACTATCCCTAACAAGACATATATCTAAAGCCACAGGTGACCTTACCTGCCAAAGTTTGTATCAGATAGAGCCATGAAAGTATCTCTTTGCATTCCAAAGCAGACAAAATAAGATCAATTAAGTAACTGTATTGTATAGTAGTAGGAAGATCATAGACATTAAAAACTACTGTGAATACTATACATAAAAAATATCTCCTCTGTGTATGGCAGTCCAAAGTTTCAAATCTTGATTTTCACCCTCCTGCTTTCTTAAGAAACTTTGAACTGCTCATTTCTCAGCATTGAAACTCTCTGCCATCTGCCCGTTATTCACCAAACAGCTCTCCAGTGTGGGAATTAGTTGCTCTCCTATCACCAGCTATGGTTCATAATACCTTTCTTTGTTCTTCATATGCAAACAGCTTTTAAGTTTTTTTTTTTTAAATCTTAATCTTTCCTGCAAAATGAAATACCTTGTCACATGAGAAAAGTTCTGGTTTATATTCTATCTGAAATGTCCTCACAACTTGGAAATCCCTCAAAAATAATGAATACTTGGCATTTGGATGCTTCCTGATTAAATGACACTAATTGTGAAACATAAGCTTTAAAAACAACCCTCTGTGATTATTTCTGCCATGTGCCGGGTCAAGTGACTGGACAAACTGAAATTTCTCATGAAAGAGGCTGTTCCACTTTAGGGCCGTGATGCTTCCTGGAGTCTTACACAATAGTAGCTACTTTATGTTAAACTATGGAGAACTTTTATTATAATTGTAATATTTTATTCTCACAAATACGGCTAGTAACATATTAGCTCAGCAGTCATAATTCATTTATAAGACATACAGCAATTCAATACAAAACTTTAGGAAGGATAAAAATATAACAGCTACTGTAATAATTAAAAAAAATTCTATAGATGCATGCTATGGGGAAAAAGCATTTCAAAAAAATACGAAATTTGTCTATGCAGAAATACCATTGTTGTATGTTTTTATTAGGAAAGTTCTCTCATGGCTTCTCTCATTCATGGTAACATTGTATACATGAGCAAAATATTTCAAAGAATTGCTTTACAATGGGGAATCTATTGGATTTTTGAATTGTTACAACAGATACGGTATCCGAAGAAGCATGGCTAAATGGAGATAATTTGTACACCCCCTTCTATGTTGAAGTATCTTTTGCAAATGTATTGCACAGCTCTCCTTCATAGGCAATTGTATAAACTAAGGAATCAAAGCAACACATATATTTCCTTTATAAAATGTTAGGTAGCTCTTGACTAGTAAGGATATAATGGCACTGAAATTAAGATTCTTAGAAGCGATACATAAAAATTTTAAGAAAAGAATAAGACTATAGTCCAAATAGATCTTGCCCATGGAATAGAAATAGAAGCTTTTTCAAGATGCTGAATTAGCATTGAACTGGGTATATCTGCATATCCATTTTGTTGACTATTGTTCAAATTAGTTAGACAACATTTATTTATTATTGTAGTCATTAGTTCTAACACCAAAGAAGGGTTTTTTTTTGCTTTGATCAGCGGTACAAATTCAGTTCTTCTATTGACTGATTATTGATTTTAAAAAAAACCACAGATTTGCCATTCTCTAGTTTTATAGCTGTAACTGATTCAAATTAAGATTGCTAGAGCTGTGGGATTGTTGGTCACTTGAATATTGATCAGCCTAAGAATTTTTAACATTTGGAGAAATCTGCTTGTTTTTCACTGGAAGCTTTTTTATTTTTTCTATTTTTTTCTATTTTAATTTTTTTTTCATGATACAAGGTATATAGTACTTCACTAATATATGACAACATCGCCAACTGGAAACTTGTCCCTGTGCATGACTTTGAAACAGGGTTTGTTTACCACTTCTTAAGGAATCCTCAAGCCACTGGACATTAGGCAATATAGTCAACTTGGAAAGACTTAATCCTTCTGATGCACGTTGACAGATTGCAATCCCTGCACCTTCCAAAGACATCAAGTACACAGGTTGCCATCAACTTACAACCATTTGTTTAGCAACAATTCAAAGTTATAATAGCACTGAAAAAAGTTACTTATGATGGGCCCTCACACTTAGAAGTGTTGCAGCTTCCTCACGTCACATGATTAACATTTGGATGTTTGGCAATTGACATGCATTTACAATGGTTGCAGTGTCCCAGGGTCACATGACCATCATTTGTGAACTTTCCAACAAGCAAAATCAATCGTGGAAGCCAGCTTTGCTTATGGAACATATGATTCACTTAACAACTGTGACAAAAATGCCATAACATAGGGCAATCTCTCACTTAATTACTGCCTTGCTTAGCAACGGAAATTCTGGCCTTCAAGGTCTCTTCCAATCCAATGTATCTATGATAATTAACTAACCTTCCTTGTCTACCATACTAGATACAAAAAGATTAAGTTAAGGATTAATGTTCTGATCTAATGAGAATCTCATTAGATGAGAATCTCTGAAAACAGATATCCATTAATAAGACTGAATTATTATTAAATTTTTATCTGAACATTTTTATTTGGGGAGTTTATGAAAAAGTTAAATATTTTTGTTGTCAATATATGGGCCACCTGATGAGAATTCCCTGCTAGCTCTAGAGGATTTAACTTTATCTAATGTATGATAAAAGGCTTATGAAAGCTATTTATAAACAGAAGTTAGAATACACTAAAATACTATAGGTGTTCAAGAGTAGAGAAGCCATAGAACAAGAAATTGGGCTATCTGTTATATAAACAACTGAGGATCATAGAAGAATCCATGTGTTATGTTTCTGTGAAAATAAAAGTATAATTAATGTTAACTCAACCAAAACACTTCATGTTTATTGGATCTATACATTTGATTATAAAGAAAATGATGTCTCTGGAGATGTGCTCAAAATATAGATGGTATGATTACATGCAATAGAGATCACTTTATAAAGAAAAATTATTTCACATATTAATGTTCTGGAACAGTCATTGATTTTTGTGGACATTTATGTTCTTTTGATTTATACATCTAAGCTTCAGATTCTAAAGACAATGGAAAAAAAACCAGCACATTTTTCTTATCACATATCAACACACAAACAAGATGGAAAGACACCCCATTTTCCATCAATTATGAAATAGTTTGAAGGACTCATTTCTCTTTCTACTTTTGAAGAAGCATTTACTGCCTGCAGTCTGATTTGGTAGATTACTCAGAAATATGGACTGCCTATCCTAGTTTTTGTACTCTCATTTTTCTCATTGCGTAAACTGACCTGACAATTGAATTGTATAATGTGGCTCATTTTGTTTCATGCATGGGGAGGGTCAGACTACCAATAGCTACTTGTTTTGACAGTCATATGCTATCTTTTGAACCAGTTAGCAAGCCATCAATACCAGCTGCTGGGGAATAGCAGTAGACAAAGGCTCTCAACCTTGTGTCCTGCTTGTGTTTCCCTCTTGGTACATCTGTGTGGCAGAGCATGTCGGACCATCTGGACCTTAGCTTGAAACAGCAGGGTTCTTCTAATGTTTGATGACTTATACTAAGACCTTCTAAGCTCTTTGTATTCAAATGGGGCAGCTTATTCTACTGAATTTCATTTCCCCCAATCCCTTATAGCAATCTTTCTCAACCTCAGCAGTCTTAAGATGTGTGGATTTCAGTTCCCAGAATTCCCCAGCCAGCATGCTCAGGGAGTTGAATTCACTCCGTTTAAAGTTGCTGACATTGAGAAACACTCTATAGGGCTGAAAATCGGCAAGAAATTTAAAGCTGCAATCCAAGCTATGATTACCTGATAGCAATCACCAATGAGCCTAATGGAAATTATTTTTTCAGCAAATAAGCAGAGAGGATTTTACTGCAAGAGAGACTATAATCAGAGGTTGGTAATTGATCAATTTGCTGCCCCTTAGAATGCTTTCATAAATGTGGTATTCCAGTGCTTTTGTAAAATGAAAAAGGAAAACAAAAGCATAACCGAACATGTTCTTAACAGAGCAGACCATTGTTTTCAGATCAGTCAGCTTCTATTTGAAAATCAATAATTTGCCTTTGAAATTTAAATAACAGAAACCCTTTAGACTGGAATTATGAATGTATCCAAGGAACAGAAATGAGAAACAAGGTAAAAGAAGCTGCTGTGCTTCCATTAACTCAGCTAAAATAGATTAAAACAATGTTGTTACTACTATTAATTTTATTCTATGAAGAACTTATGTCCATTTTTTTTCTAAATGTGTCACCAAGTTATGAATGCTTCTCTGATACAGCAAAGATGCCATCTGTGTTTTAGTGGTCGCAGGAAAACCATCCATCATTGGCCACAGTCTCTGTATCTTTTAAAAATACTGTTTTTAAAAAGGACCTATTCTGAATAGCTTATCTAGTTAGAAACTCCTAAAAGTCAAGCTATAACTCCAGGCAGTATTATATGAAAGCTGCTAGAATCTATTAGGCAAAGGGCATCACCTTCTTGGGTGAATGAAGAGGGAATGAAAAACCCTCTTTTCATAAGTTCGTAGCACTGACAATATGAGTCAGCAAATTATCTGTTCCTAAGATGAATGAATGAATGAATGAATGAATGAATGAATGAATGAATGAATGAATGAATCTAAAAGGGAGCAGGCTGCAAAATGATCAATCTTGAAACTGTTAAAAAGAAATAAAGACAAATCAACCACATGAACAAAATGTGCAATTAGAACAGCAAAATAAGTTCTTAATATTGATTATCAGCATCTAACAAGAGCTAATAATATAATTAAACAATTGTAAATTCTAGATTTAATTCTCTTTCACATTTATTCTTTCTCACATGCAAGTATACACCCAAGCACACACATAAGGGTAATAAATCATGGTAATAATCAACCACACACACATATAATGGTAAAAGATATTGTGTTCTTTATTTCCAAATGCTTTAAATTTGCTCTATTTAGTGGGATGAATGCAGGACTTCTGTGGTTTAACCCTTTTGAGAACTTTGCTGGCGGAAACCCAGCTCCTAGAAAGGTCATCCATGCCAAAAAGAACATATCTGCAATTCCACAATCTGTTTGCCCACATGAAAACTAGAAAAGAAATCTGAATACTGGATTAGCAGTTGCCTGGGTTTCAAAAGGCCACATCTATGCTATGACTCCTGGACAATCAGGTGATAAGAGGGTTACAGAGCTTGTCTCCTTCAACTAGGCTACTGGGGCGAGGAACTACAAAGTGAATGATAGATGAATGAAAATGAAAAAAGTTGGACCAATCGGGAAAACAAACTGATTATGACATGTTATACCAACTGAGAACATTAGAAAAGGAGATTTTAAAGGCAAATGTTTTACATTTGGAAACAGGAATTCACAGACTGTTTCTAAACAGAGACATGTTATCCTGAAGAGCAAAGTTTTCTCTGGCCCTGAGCTGGAGGCTATTGAGTGGACAGGAAAAAGAACGGTTTGCTATCTGAACAAACTGATTTGAAGGTTGGATAACAGACAGTGAACTTGCTTAAAATAAGGAAACCAAAGGCAGATTGTATAAATGGAAAGCTAAAGTGGAAAATTCACCTTGAACAGAAAGCAAGCAATCTGAAAAATCCAAAAAAGAGCTGTATTAAAAAATGAAAAAAAACCCAAATGTATCTTTATAAAAGGATACACTACTGGGCTCCTACACCATTATGTAAGTTTCAGAAGAAATGGGGCAATAGTAGCAGTAGCACAGAAAATTTAGTGACAGGAAAGGAGAAGAAATCAGTTTAAAAAAAACATCATATCTGGAGTTAATCAATAATTTGTTCTATAAAAATCAGAAGCTGGTCAAGAAAAATATGAAACAGCTACAAATTCTGGTAAAGGAGAAAAAGCTTGATGAATATTGGAAAACTTTCTGGGGAAATGATAAACACAATAAAAAAAATACAATGAATCAACAAAGTTGGGAAACAACAGGATAAAAAAACTACAGTAATGAAAAAAGAAAACTCAAGAAATGGTTCAAATACACGTCAGAAAAATCAAAATCTGGAGTGCTCCAAGAAAAGATGAACTACATGGCTTTTGGCTATAATTCTTGACAAGCTTATGCCCTAGGCTAGCAACGTAGCTGAAAGCTACCTAAAAAAATTAAGTCAGTGACTTCTAGAAGACATTTCTAAATATGAAAAGTAATTGGAACAGATCCTGACAACTACAGGCTTATTACCTGCTTGCCTATAAAATTCAAGTTGTTTACTGGAACGATAATAAAACTAGGATGTGCTTATTTAAAAAAAAACAAAAAAACCCACCTCTTTCCAGTGGAACCAAAGGGAACCTGCAAAAATTCACAAGGCAAAAAAGACCCACTACTAATAGACAAAATGATTCTTAAACACTCAAAACAAAAGACAAATGAACTTTTTTATGGTTAAATAAAACCTTAGAAAGTTGTGTGAATCAACTTCCTCATAGCAGGTTGGAAAATGCATAGAAATTTCTTGGAATAAGCAAAAGTATTAAAACACTCTCATTGTTACCCTCACAAAGTATCCTGAACAAAATCTTGTGGGTAGGAAGTCACAAATCAACCCCTGAAAACAAACAATTTTAAAGATGAATGTTCTAAAACTATCCTAAATCAAAAACTTAAATTAAATCTCTGTTGCACACTGTCCACTATTCACTTCCAAAGTGAAGACACAGGAATGAAATTCAGCTTGGACAAATATGCTACTCTGATATTTGAAGGAACTAAGATTATAAAATGGACTACAGCTAATAAAATAGAAATGCCACAAGACATCTGGCACTTGAAGAAGAATACAATTTATGACATGAATGGAAGCTGTTGATCTATTGCTTAACCAAATAAAAAGACTACCACTTCAAATTATATCAAATGAGTCTGAAGTTGTGGCAGAAATATAAAGCAACAAATACTTGGACAGTTCTTATAATTCATATATCAATAAATTGGACAATCTTGATTGAAAAACAGACAAGCAAGAAATGTATAACAGTGAACTTTGGCCAAAAAATGTATTTACAGATAATTCATACTCAGAAATAAAAATGGCAGAGAAGTATTGCAAATAATGCAAATTATGAAAGAAGAAAAATCAATCTAAATTTTTAGATTAAGAAAAGAAACTTTTCAACCGAAATTTGTAAGGAAAAAAAATTCTAGACAATAAATTCTGAATACAGGAAGAGACTTATCTGAAGTTGGTTTAATATATGAAAAAATAAACTGCTCCATGGAGAGTATATTAGTGATACTGAAAGAAAAGCTGATATAAGCCTATATATCATACGAATTACACAAACTATACACAATCATTGTGGTTGAAATCTAGAACACTTAAAAAAGGAAGTGGGGAAAGCATCAAGAACAATCCTGAAAACCAAAGCATCAAAGCCAGATGTCTATGGAGATTCTCAGTCATCCAGGTCATGCTTGTCCCAAAGGTCCTTTTTTTTAAGAGGCAACTGGACGTTCTGGTTTTTCTTTGAAGATGTTTCACTTCTCATCCAAGAAGCTTCTTCAACTCTCTTCAGAAACTTCTTGGATGAGAAGCAAAATGCTTTCAAAAAAAAACCGGAAAGTCCAGTTGAAAGTCTTGAAAAAAAAAAGCACCTTTGGGACATCAAAGCCAGATTTGGCAAATGCTGATTAAGTACAATTACATGAAAAAGGCAGCTAATTTCATTAGGGATGCAGTCAAGTTGCTCTAACAAAGTACAAAGAATGTTATGAAAGGAATACAAAAACTGTTCACTGGATATTATTTTTTAAAAAATAGCTTTATCGCTAACAAAAACTACAAAGGCCATGCACCCCAAAAAGTGTTGCATATAAGATAAAAATGTTGTGGGATTTCAAAATTCAAACGGAGAACATAATACATCTGCCATAAGAAAGTATGTTTCACTGATGTGGCAGTACCTAAGGGTTTATGGAGGAAAACCTTGACTGTCATTCTCCAATTGCTGATTATAATTGGAGTTCTTGATGCAATACCAAAGGAGTCACTAAATATTTATAGATTCTTAACTTGCCACACTTGATACCACCAAGTTTGTTAAAGACTACTCTAGGTGGAACAGTATATAGCAATATCTCTACAACTCTTAAGTCCTTGGCTAAATCCTCAATCATTGGAGTCAACACCCAGACTATTAGACTGTGATATTCATTTTGGTGAATAGAATAATGATAACAATAAGCAATCACATACATAGGGTGATAAGTATTATCTCTTCACATCTGTGGAGGAGTACAGTGATGACCTTGAAGAAGACATGTGGAGAGAATTAGTAGAACCTGAGTTCAGTGCATGAAAAAAAAATATTAAGGAAGAACTCTAAAATTGCTCTATTTGGTAGAAGATGGAGGGAAGGGGAAATGGTCTTAGAGCTTCGGAATTTTCAGTTTTCTTAGCCTATATCAATAAACCAGAATACTAGCATTTCTTGGGTGACTGTTCCCTGACCTGGCCTACATCAAAGGGCTAACATTTTTTTAAATATTATAAAAAGCACCTTTAGTTTGATCCTTTGGTTCATTTTGCTAAGAGGGATCCTGAACTTGAGTCTCAAAATCTGACCTTGATATCACTGGCATTGATAAGAGTAGTTACCCGCATAATCACTGAGTGCTTCCAAAACTCAGAAAAAAATTGGCAACAGAATATTTGCCTTATCAACACAAGAGCTATGTTTTAATAAAGGACAATGTGCAGGGGTTTTTTGGGACTTTCCCCAAACCGTAATTGCTGTTTTAAGATTAAAGATAAGGTTTTCTGAGTATAATTTATGCACTTAATGAAATAGGTAGCTAAGAAGATTAAAATACTTTAAGTAACTTGGGGGATCTGGAGAATCATATTTCATGTCATTGTAGGCTATAGTTTAAGTGCTGAGAAGTATAAACTAAGTGTCATAAACCTACAAAATAAGAAAATCAGAAATTTCAATTCTAACTTTAATAAATGGTGAACAAATGAAATGTTGTTAATAAAGCTACTGAATTGTGACTAGTTTCAAGACCCTTCAGAAAGCACACAGCAGTAAGAAAATGCCTATACCCACTTGTCAAATTATATTTCCATGCAACATAATACGCAGTAGTAATGTCTATTGATTGCATGTACCCATTCTTCTCTCGCCCTCTTTATCTCTCTCTCATATATGTTTGTGGTATATGTGCATGCACTTATGATGTAAATGACAAACCTTACTAGTCTGATCTCAGTGAGGCTTAATTCTGGATGTGAACATTGCACTAAGTACATCACATTTGCTTCTATGTTTTTGTAAACATGTCCAAAAAACAGAGAAGCAAATGAGAAGTATGCACAAACCAACCATTTGGTTTTGTAAGTCTCTTCTTCTTCTTCTTCTTCTTCTTCTTCTTCTTCTTCTTCTTCTTCTTCTTCTTCTTCTTCTTCTTCTTCTTC
>JANHFL010010190.1:0-10240 GCA_032468155.1 Oxyrhabdium leporinum | reverse complement strand
GATTTTTAAGTGTAAACCGCCCCGAGTCCTTGGAATGGGGCGGTATATAAGTCAAATAAATAAATAAATAAATAAATGGACAACTATGGCTGGAAGGAGAGGGGGACAAATAATGTAATGAACACAAATGTTGATTCTTTTTGGGGTCTTTTTTCCCCATTGCAATATCGTACCGTGTCTGGAAGGGGCAGATGATGTCACATCACACTTATTTTTTGGGTGACATTTCAGCTTTGTGGTGGTTGCTTGGGTTTCCCGCCTGCTAAAATAAGATAAAAATATTCGGTGGATTGGTTTTTTTTTTTTTTAAATCTAAATGGGAAAGATGCCCGATGAACCTTATGTGGCCTGCTAGATAGCAAAATCCCATAGCGGCCCTGTTTCTCGTTCAGAGGGAAATTTAAGGGGAAATCTATTTTTCCTAAAAGTTGGTGCCAAGTGAACTAACCCCATTTCAAGTAAGGGAATGGATATTGTGATGTTCACTGGGGCAAATCTAGCTGGATCAGGACTGAAGGCGACCCACATTATTCCCTTTTTATGACCTGTAATTCCTTAGTTCAGGGGTAGAATCAGGGTGACTGGATGGAGCTGGGAGTTTACTGGACGGATGCCCTTTCTGATGCCTATGCAGAGTTCACAGCAGATATTTTTTCTTTGTGCCCTAGGAGAAAAACTGCCACTACCTGGGATTAAACTCTCAACCTTCCGAGTGGGAGGTGAGTGTCTTCACCATTAGGCTGCTGAAGGCGGCCTACGTTGGCCTCCTAAAAAACTGAATGTTGAGCATAGAAATAACAATACATGCCTGAATTCATTGCTCTCAGTTTCCCCTGCCCTCAGATGGTCTTTGAATAACTTCTATCATGCACCACGTAAACCTGTCCTGTCCTGTTTCCATGATGGCCTCAACTGTGACTAGAATCCGTTTCCAGTTTTAGCTGCATCTGTGGAAGCCGAAGGCCTTTCAAGGTTATATTTTGAAGACCTGACAGATAGATGCAAATCGCTAATGACAGTGCCTGGCTTCTATTCAGATCCATGGAATGCACACCACTTCCCTCAAGTTACATGATGTAGCCTTCTGTCCTTTTCCTCATCTCCTATCTGGATTTAGGGCCATGTAGGGCTTCAGAGTCAAAGGAGAAATGTGCTTTGGCCACAGGGCCTGCCAGCTATTCCTTCAGTAGCAATAGCAATAGCACTTAAGACTTATATATTGATTCACAGTGCTTTACAGCCCTCCCTAAGTGGTTTACAGAGTCAGCCTCTTGCCCCCAACAATCGGGATCCCCATTTTACCCACCTCGGAAGGATGGAAGGCTGAGTCAACCTTGAGTCGGTCAGGATTGAACTGCTGGCAATGGGCAGAGTCAGCCTGCAATACTGCATTCTAACCACTGCGCCACCATGGCTCTGAACGTGTCTTTTCCCAGAATTTGCTGAGAACCAGAGCAAGGAAAAGATGGAGCAGACCACCTTGCCATGCTCCCACGCACTGTTTCCCTTCGAATGCAAAGCAATCAACAGTTTTAGCATTTATGCAAACGGCAGACTGGGAATTTAAGACACTCCCCCCCCTCCCAAAAGACAACGAAGAATGGACAAAACCAAAGAAATATATGTAGATAAAAATCCCTGTTGTGCCAAACTATATACTAAGCAAGGTGGAAACTATTAAATTAACATTATTAGCCTATGAAAAGAAAGTCTAGTTTTTACCAAATTGGCCCCTATTTGCCTATCCCAGCCATGATTCTGTCACAGATAACGAAGTAAGTCAATAGGAAGATACATACCTGTTTTCTTTTTCTAGACTGACTGAAGATAGGTGTAAAAGGAAGGGAGGAAATACACTGAGAAAGGATGTAGAAAGTGGGACATAAAATTCAACTGGGAAGCTAACAGAGGTTACTAACAGAGAATGGAGGGTTGTCCAAAAAAAAGTTACACTTTTTAAAAAACATGTCCACCAAATGTTGGAAATGAAAAACCGGGCACATACTACCAGCTGTGGTGGACGTGCCCAAAAGCAAAAAAAATAATAATTAGACGAAAATGCATATGTGGTTAGAAAAAATGTTAAGAAAGCATATAGATTTTAAGCCAGAACTATTTTTCTTAAGCATAATATCAGAAAAATATGAGAATGAGAATGTGTGTTTGATACTACATGTCTTAACAGTGGCAAGGAATTGTATTTGCCCAACATTGCAGGCAAGCAGGTATGTTTTTGTGACATCCTGTATCTTTCCTGATAAATTTACGCCATCCATCCTATGCCTTTTCTTCTTCTTTCTCTTAGAAAATTAGCAAGAACAACTGAATCAGAGGTTTCTACAATCTGAAAAAGTTTGAAAATCCTGATACTACAGCTCTCAACTTGGAGCTCAAGATAGCTGCCTCACCCTCCTCCATATGTTACCTGCAAATGATCTAGTATCGCTTACATAAATAACTTATGTAATTCTTATGTAAATGGTCACATAAAAAGAACATGGGTTTTTTTTTTTAAATGTTCTAGCACATCTTTTTTCTAGTTCTCTTTTTACTTTCCCCCTTCTTTGCACTTTTTGTTTTCTTTCTTCTTCTTCTTCTTCTTCTTCTTCTTCTTCTTCTTCTTCTTCTTCTTCTTCTTCTTCTTCTTCTTCTTCTTCTTCTCCTCCTTCTCCTTCCTCTTCCTCTTCCTCTTCCTAATGTATTCCTGCAGGTGCAGGGTCCTCTTTTTGGATCATTGAATGCCACTTTGCACGGTCAGCTGCACTGCCAGGGTGCAGGCCATTGTAAGTGACTATTCCTGGCTTATTATGGGTTAATATACAAACTGCAATGTTAGTTTGCTACAGTATGTTATCAAGAGGAACACTGTTGAGCAATCATATAAAACATGATATAATTACAAAACCCTGCACTTTATTTTAATGAAAAGCAGCTGCTAATTATATAAAATTTCTGCAGAATCTCCCGAGTAACTCAGGTATATAAAAACTGGAGGAAACCATTAAGCTTTTTCAACATGACACCTATTTTTTTTTGTCTGTCAAAAATCAACTGACAAAGCAGATTTGTGCAACATTCATTGAGAAAACAACTGCATTCCAAATAATTTTGAATACTTAACATTCAGCAATATTACTTTTATTTATTTCCCTGATCTAGTCATGCAAACTGGACACACAAACTTCAAAAAGGAATGCGGATTACTGTGGAGACATTATAATAACTGTCCATGCATTATTATAGTTCTTTTGCTATCTGCATGCATTTGCTGTTGCATTTAATCCTGAAAGGGATGGGGCCATAATTCCTCCTTTAAGGTGATAGTCACAAAGGACTACATTTCAGTTTGCCTCTTGAGGACGGAAGGTTTTCTTCACTTTGGAGAAAGCTTCTAACTGGGACTTTTTACTGAGTTGAAGGAGAAAAAAACCTTCTCATCATTCCTTCAGAAGCCTTCTATGACCCTAAGGATTGGAGGCCTACTCAAAGTACAAAGTACAAAGCATAAAAATGATCTCTTTCACCTTTCTGCCAATATCATCCATTTTGGACCATACTCTGGTCCAATTCTCTGTTTTTTTTAATCAGGGCTGGTGTCTCTGAAAGTTCTTAACATCTAGGAAGCTAACCAGCACATGAAATCTAAGATTATGACTGATGACATTTTTCCTTGAAAGCATCTGAGGAGGGAGAGCTGATGCTGAAAAGGTAGGAAGGAAAGATGCAGAGATGCTATTGCAAATATGTTTTTGAAATCTCAGCAGAACTGAAGGAAGCCTTTCTGGCACAAAATCCAAAGCAGACAACTGTCAAGCAGAAAGGATAATTTGGCCCTGAGAGGGGGGGGGGATGGGGGGAAGACACATACTTTGAAACAGCTGTTGTCTGAAAAAGCCAACTCAAATAAAGCAAATACTGTTAGGTTTTCTTCTTCCTACTATTTGAAGATCCATGCATCAGAACCTCCTATCTTTGAAAAAGGGTCTGAAACACTATCAGAGGAATTGTAAATGAAGGACATTAAACCAAGCTTCAGAAGCTGCATGCCAGCAATGAGACTTCTGAGGTTATATTGGCTTCTCTGACATGAAACATATTCCATCACTGTGGTCCAACCAATATTCAGACATAATTGCAAGGCTCACAGAACAGCTTCAGGATTTTGAGGGGGATTTTCAATCTGCTTTTTTCCCATCATACTAATGCCACCTGCTTGTACTGCAGACATTCTAGATGCCTGTTAAAGTAAGGAAAGGCTGGTATCTTATTTTAAGACGCGTGGTCAATTATGACTTGGATTTTTACAATAAGCTGCAAAAAAATTACTTCAAATATCCACCCACCATATCCATTGCCAAGTGGAAAACAAAATCTCTCTGCTGCAGCAACTGTATTTTATGAGCTAGTCACACAATATAAACCCTATTATGTTCAATGGGTTAAAGGCATGATACAAAGGTGAAGTACGGCAAGATCGCCAACAGTTAGATTATCATACCAGTATTCACCAAATATATTTGGACTGCATCACCTGCATTTCCCAGTCAATATGGACTTTGGCCATTCTGTACAGAAATTTTGGCAAGGGCCTTCCTAACATTTCTGGGTTCCAACATAGACAAGGCAATCTCTATGCAGGCTTCACATGGAACCAATACCACATCTCTCAAATCCCATATACCAAGATCTGAGCAACTTAACTGAGCTATTGAGCTAAATCACAGTAGCAAATGAAAAAAATACCACCATTCTTCACTATTCCTCCTCCATCATTCCCCCTACTCACTAGCATCAGTATGGATATATATCACTAAGATCTTTTCCAACTAGTTTCTACATTGCTGGAGAAAACTTGATAATCCCCAAAAACCACAAAAAAGAAAACATCATTTTGCTTATCTAGAGGTCCGTATCATCTGGGGGATATGTCTAATATACCATAATTTGATCATATTGAAAGTCAGTTTTGTTATACAGGTAGTCCTAGATTTACAGGGGTTCATTTAGTGACCATTTGAAGTTACAACGGCACTGAAAAAAGTGACATGATCATTTTTCACACTTACAACCATTGTAGCATCCCTTTGGTTACATGATCAGTATTCAGACGCTTGGTAACTGACTCATATTTATAATGGTTGCAGTGTCCCAGCGTCGTGTGATCACCTTTTGGTCCTTCTGAAAAGCAAAGTCAATGGAGAAGCCAGATTCACTTAACAACCATGTTGCTAGCTTAACAACTGCAGGGATTCACTTAGCAGCTGTGGTGAGAAAGATAATAAAATGGGGCAAAACTCACTTAACAAATGTCTCACTTAGCAACAGAAATTTTGGACTCAATTGTCCAAAGTCAAGAACTACCTATACTGGATAAACATAAAGAGCTCAGGATGAGACTCCCTGCTTGCTCAAACTGTCTAAGGTACTTCATCATATATTTTTTTTAATATGGTTACTCATGCTGCAAATAAAATGCAACTTTTGTCTTCCCTTTTCCTAGGAATACCAGTGTTTTCCACATAGGAGCTGGTGACACCTATAAGATCAATCCTAACTACAGTATGAAGCTAAACAATCAAGACTATCAAACTGTACAGTGACTTTAATTGAATTAAACCTACACATGGAAAAACACAAAAACTCCGATAGCTTTATTTTCTATTCCAACAGGTTTTATTTCATACGTGTTTTTTTAACTGTGGTGAACGCTATTGACATATCTGTTTTTGTTTCTTTGTTTGCTTTTATTTCTGGAAGATGGAAATCACTTGGTTGTTATAGAGAGACGTCTTTCCCACTGCAGTGGAATAATGCCCAGACTGACAGCTCAGGGAGAGTAAATTCCCCACCAGTGTAAATAAACCCTTCTTTCCAAACTCCCAAAGAGACTAGCTCCAAATGGCAATTTTGTCACATAAAGAACTGTAATGTCATCAAACTGCACTCTGAAATTGCTTCAGTGCTTTCAGATTTAAGAATGTGAAAGTTTAACCTGAAAATATGGGGAGTTGCCATATCAAATCAGGTAAAGATTATTAAAAATTACCCTGTGAATTTATTCCTCTGTAAAAGGCTGTGCTTCTACTATTCTATTAAACAATACTGTTTTTTCTTTGAAATTTCTTTGGTAGTGGTAGAGATGATGGCTGTTCAGATATTGCTCATATAACACCCAAAGACAATCCTTTTATAATACTAATTATTCACTTTCATTTCTTCACAAACATAACATTGAATAAGGTTGTTGTTTTTTTTAAAAAAAGAGAGCATTTCTCCGGTACTTTAACTGAAAAGCTATGCAAATGCCTTATAAATCCCAAACAGTGGTTATCCATATAGTAGGCTAATGGGTAAAGGATTATTGAACTTTCAGATGGTAAGAAACAAGAAAAGTGAACAATATCAAAAAGCAGCCAAATAGTTCTACCTTTTAAAAAAAATAAAGAACTTGCTTTATTTTTGCTTCCTCTACAGGAGCAAGAAAGCTAAACAGAATGCATTAAAGTGACCTTCCTTTGACCACTGTGGTATTTATCACTGAATTGCTTGACCAGCACAAGGCAGACACAATACAGGGCACCTGAAGAGAGTTAGATCTATGAGAACCAATCCTCTCTTGCTCTTGAAAAGTTAATGGTATGGCAAGAAAGAGCTCCATCTTTCTAACTATTTATTGTTGTTTATAAGAAGTCCAGTGTTGACCACAGTGTTAGTAAGAGGCAGAACTGGCAGAACTCCAGAGTGTGGAGTACAACCTCCTTACAACTGTCTCTTCCATGTAATTGTCACTAGACATGGGTGCGCTGCTAAGCTAGCTATCAAGGTTGTGAAGTGCTGCTACAGACACAAACTTCTTTGTGGTTGCTAAGTTCACCTTCTCTGATTTCCAAAATGGAAGCTTAGGAAAGAAAACCCAATTGTAGCATATTATACCCAACTACCACCTTGAACACAAATGCTCACATCTCCCTGTGTGTTCTGTTGGCCTTTCAGTTGCCTAATGTGATCTCAAAGTAAAGTATTATGAACCAGTTACATATGAACTGTTCTTTGTAATAACAGATCAACTAAACTGGGGGTGTCAAACTCGCGTCGTCACATGATGTATCGGGACTTTTTTTCCCTTTGTTAAACTGGGTGGGGGCGGGGACAGCATGTGATGCATCCGGCTCGCAGGCCGTGATTTGATTAGTTCACCCCTGAACTAAGCCAATATCCTTTAGTTAGAACTCTCCAACTTAGGCTGGAAGGTACACTGATGATGTTACCTAGTTTACCCATTACCTAGAATTGTAATGAAACATCTGCTAGAAAATAACCAATCAGCACTAAGGACTCCACAGCTCAATCCTGAGTTATAAATATTCTCTTCTGTCAGGGCAATTTAAGTTCATCATTGATAGTGTGGAAAAAAAATACTGTAAATTAACATAAATATGATTATACTGTAATAAACTGCACAACTAAATACATAATTAAGAAGCAATGTCTGCACTTGGAAGTTTCTGTTGCTTATTCAAACAAAAAGCATTGTATTGCTTGCTAGTGTATGCAGCCTGAATGCCCTGTTCTAGTTTAAAGATGGCTTCTAGTGCTGACTTGATTGAGAGCAATTATGTTGTAATTTTGTGAAACTAACTGACTGTATGCATCATTATGTAGCAAACCAGGTTTCATCGTGTACTGTGTTGTGCTACTACTGTGATCTACTCACTAAGAGGATGAACTATACATTTATTTATTTTAAAAAAATGTAAAGACAAATATGTTTGGGACAAAGTTAGATATTAGTTTATTTTCTCCAGTGCATTTTGTTACTTTCTATTAAAGCACAGATTTCAGATGACCTCCAAGTTTCAGATAGACTACAGTTACCCATCCACTATTTCAAACACTAGATCTCTTTAATGCAAAGAGGTTATTTTTTTAATGTAAATTCTTCCACACATATGTGAATTTCACATAAGTGAAATTTAAAAAGGTAAGCTTGCAAATTGTATATATATATATATATATACACACACACACACACACACAACAAATAGAAGCCAAAGCACAAACTGAAATGTTTGGCAGCATGAATAAATATAAATATGTTCCTAATTCCCTCGTTTGGGATTGTGTGTGTGTGTGTGTGTGTGTGTGTGTATGTTTATGCAAGTGGCTATTTAGGATTATTTGACCATAATAACTGTTAAACATGCAATGATAAAAAATACATAAAATATTAATACTTAAATAGCAAATGTACCACAAACTAAAATCATTATCAAAGCATTTAACAATGCTGTTAAAGAGTTTTCACTATCAACTCCACGGGGGCGGGGGGGGGTGTATCCCAAAAGAAGTATGGAATTCTGCCAAACTGGAGCCAAAGCAAAAATTACAACTAAAAGTGCTCAGTAAAGGAAATATTTAAGAAATCAATACAGTAAAGTACAAACTATGACTGGGTTTCACTGAGCACTTTATATCTGCAGACCTCTGGCATACTGGAGCTCCAACAGAAGGTGGGAGGATATTTAATATGATAGCCTAAGAAACCTCCTTCAGACTCTAATGTGGGGCGAGAGATGGATAGCATGCCACAATACTCAGAGTATTTAAGAGACAGCTTTGAGTAGGTATTTTTCCAGGAAATATACTGATTCTACCCTGAGTACAATAATACAGGTAGTCTATGACTTACTACCATTTGTTTAATGATTGTTCAAAGCTACAACAGCACTGAAAAAAGTTACTTACCCTCAGTCATATGAGCAAAATTCGGACACTTGTCAGCTGGCATTTATTTATAACAATTACAGTGTTCCAGGATCATAGAATCGGCTTTTGCAACTTTCTTGCAAACAAAGTCAATCGGGAAGTCAGATACACTTAACAACCATGTTACTAACTTAACAACTGCTGTGATTCACTGAACAACTGCAGCAAGGTAAGTCATAAAATGGAGCCAAACTCCATCAACAACTGCCTTGCTTAGCAACAGAAATGTTGGGCTTAATTGTGGTCGTACGTAGAGGACTGCCTGCCTACAGTTGTGAGCTGAGAAGATTCAAGGAGCCCACTTGGATAGGTAAGCAACTTTCTTTATGGGTATAAAATAGTCCTAATTACACTAAAGTCCCACTTCTACAGGGGTCTAAAAATTTAGCTATATGTTTTGAGGTCCATCCTGAGTCTCTTTCGTTGTAAATAAATTCTTGACAATTGTGTCATTCTGACCTATTGACGGCATTTACTATAATTTGTGTTAACAAAATGCTTTTGCCTAATTATAGATTCATTTCTTTCTTCCTTGCCAGCTTTATCCCTCACATACTCCAGTAGTTCTGAGGACAATGAAGCAAGTTGTGGGTTTAAGTAGCAAAAAAGAGTATTTCTCAAATTGAACTAAATACTTTTTCACCTCAATTGAAAAGGCCATGGATCCAGGAACAGCAGTAATATTTCCATGTTATGTTTTCAGAAGCATAGGCATCCTAGGGTTTTATGAACTGCCTACAGTACTGTATAATTAATTTGACCTACACTTGTACAATTACATCTGATCAATCTGCACTTAAGGTTCAGACATTTATTGATAAACAAACTATAGACATGTTTAAAAATATTCTCACATTTTGAGATATTGTAGATCCAAAACAAAAAGGCCTCATTGATAATAAGCTCTACAAATCTTAACCTAATAAATGAAACTGGAAAGAATGCGATCAAATTTGAACATGCTTTCATCTTTTATGAGAATATGCAGTGATGCCAGAGTTTGGAAAATAATTGCTAACCCTAATCCTAACCCTAAGAACTTGTCCACATTCAAAGATTCTAGTGGGTTTGAGGGAACATCAGAGAAGGTCCCATTCCTGATAGCTCCCTCATCTGCCCTCTTAAGTGTGTTGGCTTGACATATGAGATGCTGCCTTTGAAGACACGAGACTCATGAGGGCACCTCAGCAATTGGGACAAATCTATGATTACTCCAATACCATCAAAGGTCATTTAGTCCCAAAATAGTGTCTGATTGGTTCAGTTGGGGAAATTCTTTAATAAAATGCCAACAAATCCAAGGCTAGCTTTGCAAGTCATTTACAGATTACAGATTAACAGAGTTGGAAGGGATCTTGTAGGTCATCTAGTCCAGCCCCCCCACCCAAGCAGGAGATCCTATACCATTTCTGACAAATGGCAGTCCAATCTCTTCTTGAAAGTCTCAAGTGATGAAGCTCCCACAATGTCCGAA
>JANHFL010010189.1:273663-287909 GCA_032468155.1 Oxyrhabdium leporinum | reverse complement strand
GTGGGATTTGAACCGCTAGATTGAATCAGCAGAAGTGGCCTGCAGTTCAACACTCTAACCACTGCGCCACCTAGATCCCATAAAAGGAAGCCAGAATAGATCAGATTGGCTCGTCAGCTAAACTGAAGGGGCATCGCTTCCTTAAACAGACAAAATAGTAAACTTTGCTTGGGTAGCTCCTTCCTCACTGCACTTGCTATTTGCAAAAAAATAAATAAATCTTGTACTTATCCCTTTAAGATTAATTCCCACCAGCCTAGGGTTTTTTTCCCCACACGTTTCCAATGCAGATTGTGTTCTGCTGTTTCAGCTTCATTTTAAGAGAGGAATCATGCACAAAGAGGAAGTGGAAGCCTCATCACAAAGCTGTTTAAATATTATCAAATATGCCTGTCTCCTAGCAAACTGAGGTTTTCTTCAATTGTCTCATTTGGTACAGTTGGTTAGGTAAGTAGAGGATCCAAGGTTCATGTCAGACCTGAATGAATATATTGTGTAGGCTTATATCTGGGCTGCAAACATGGGATGTTTGTATCTGGGTGACCATGAGTTAACAGAAAAGAAGGAAGTGTTTTCTATATCTCTGCTGACAACTAACTGTCATCCAGATTTTTCTAGTCAAGAGATATGTAGACATTCTTATATGAGAATCTTAAGATGGGGAACAGAGAGACTGTGCTCATATAATATATTATCTATGGTTAGCTGAATGGTTATGGTTATGTTTAACAAAAAAAATTAATTGCCTCAGTTCATAAAACACAAATGTATTTTTATTTGAATCCCACCTTTATTATTTTTACAAATAATTCAAGGCAGCGAACATATCCAATACAAATTCCTCCTCCTGTTTTCCCCCCTATGAAGTGGATTGGGCTGAGAGAGAATGACTAGCAAAAGTTCACCTAGCTGGCTTTCATGACTAAGGGGAGGACTTGAACTCAAGGTCTCCTGCTTTATAACCTGATGCCTTAACCATTAGACCAAACTAACAATACATTAAACTGGCTCTCAAACAATATACATACAGTTTTTGCTTAATTATGATAATTGGAATCAGAATTTCCGTAGCGAAGTAATACAGTTATAAAGTGCAATGTTACATGACTGCATTGCTTAGCAATAGCAATCCTGGCAGTCCCCATTGCCTTCATTAAGTGAGGATTGTGGTCATTAAGCAAGGACCTCATATGATTGGGGCTTGCACGTTCCTGCTGACTCACAAGCAAAATCAGTGGAGAATTTGACATGAAATTGCAAGTCCTGGTCACAACAATTCTTTAGATGGCTCGCAAGCAGGCCAATGCGTGTGTGGACGTTATGGAGTATGTTCAGACAAGGAAAAGAGGTACTGTGGCACAGCACAAATGCAGGCTGAGGCTGGAGGATATGCAGCGTGAAAACATTTAGGGTGGCCAGTGCATTGTGCGTGTGGCTGGGAGTTGCTTGCCTACCTGGGTCACGCATTCACTATGCTGCTCAGAGGCTCCTCGGGTGAAAAAGTGGCAGAAACAGGAGCAACTTATCAGGATGATTTTCCCTGCTAGCTTCCCCACTAACTTTGCTGAAAGCTGGCAGGGAAGGTTACAAATAGTAATCACTTGACTGTGGGACACAGCAGTCGTTGTAAGTGCAAACTGGTTGCTAAGCACACAAATTGCAATCACAGGGACACTACAATGGCTGCAACTATGAGGGCTGTTCATAAATCCCCCTCATTCAGTGCCATTGTAATATTGAACAGTTGGGTCCACAGTATGTGCAGCTAAGTCACAAATTAGCCAAACACATTAAAGCAATGTTGTGTGAAACCAGCCATTTCCTGACCTAGAAATTTATCTACGTTTCTTAGGCTTGATATGTCAAAACTAACAGGTGAAGTTTTTCCCATCCGTTCCAGTTTTCCTCCTCCCAGGAAAAATACATGTATAGAATAGAACAGAAAAGAGTATTTGTAGCTCAGGGTTGAACTGTGGAGTCCTTGGTGCTGTCTGAGGGTGGTGGTTTTCTTGCAGATGTTTCATTACCCAAACTAGGTAAACAACTTCAGTGACAGTACGGAGTGAGTTTGCTCTCATTTTATAGTCTAGTGGCTTTCCCTGTCAGAGTTGGTGGTAGTTCTCTTGGAAGTTCTTTGGTTGGGGTGTTTACTGTTAGCTTGTTTGTCTAAGTTGTTAGTTCCTTGTTTGGAGTATTGTTTACGTCTTGGTTATTGATCTAGTGTTAATCTTGGTATTAATCTCTGCTCATCTGACTGTTGATTGCTGGTATTGTCTTTTTTTTGCCTTTTTTGCTTTTTTCATTGTCTCTTTTGAATGGTACATAAATGTTATTTATCTCTGTGGGCCTGTTGACAGCTGATTTGCCTTGAGTTTCCAAAAAATCTCAAGCATTTTTGGACTTGCCTTAATGTAGGATGGTCAGTTTCCCAGTTGAAATTCTGGTTAAGTCTGTTCACATATTGTGAAATTAGGGAATTTGTATCATGTCTTCTGATTGTTAGGTAGTATTCATGGGTGAGCTCTGCTAACCTTCTACAATAGGGGTGTCAAACTCGCGTTGTCACAGTAGCGTCACATGACGTATCAGGACTTTTCCCCCCGTTTGCTAAACTGAGTGGCGGTGGGGCCAGCATATGATGCATCTGGCCCACAGGCCGTGAGTTTGACACCCCTATTCTACAAAGCAGGAGATCCTATATCATTTCTGACAAATGGTTGTACAGACTCTTCTTAAAAGCCTCCAATGATGGAGCACTAACCTCTGAAGGCAAGCTGTTCCACTGATTAATTGTTCTAACTATCAGGAAATTTCTCCTTAGTTGTAAATTGCTTCTCTCCTTGATTAGTTTCCCCTCATTGCTTCTTGTCCTACCCTTGAGTGCTTTGGAGAATAGCTTGACTCCCTCTTCTTTGTGGTAGCCCCTGAGATATTGGAACACTGCTATCATGTCACCCCTAGTCCTTCTTTTCACTAGACCAGACATACCCAATTCCAGCAACCGTTCTTCATATGTTTTAGCCTCCTGGTCCCAAATCATATTTGTTGCTCTTGTATGTACTCTTTCCAAAATCTCAACATCTTTTTCATAATGGGGTGATCAAAACTGGATGCAGAATTCCAGGTGTGGTCATGCTGAAGCTTTGCAGAGCGACACTTTGTGCACTGTGTTTTTCTGAGCTGCAATGGCTCATTCCTTGTTTGTACATACTCCAAAGTATGTACATGTACACAGTTCAGTTTAATGGGACTTTCAATTAATTGTGCCCAACTGTTTGATGCAGATTGATGCAACTTTGTGCTTTAGCCCTCCCAAAACTACTCTATCCCTCCCAGTACTACTGCTTTGGTAAACCTCCTCTGCGATCTCTTGGTTAGACCAGGATATTGTACCAACTTGATAATTGCAGAGAAGCGTAAAGAAATAGTAGGTACACCAGCTGAATCAAATCTGAGGCGTCTGCACAGAGCAGTTAGTTTAATATTTTCTATACTATCAACCTTATTTATTTTGAATTCTTGGGTCTACACGTCATCCATCAGGACACCTTTCAAAAATAAAAATTTTAAATGAAATATAATAAAAAGTATATTTCCTCATCTGGTTTTAGAGGATAAAGCCAAAACAACAGCAATGCAGGCCTTAAGCCAAAACAGATTCACACTAGGAAGTGCCCTGTGACCTGCAGAACCTGTTCATTATTGTACCAGGAGGAATCGTGGAGTTGGAAGGGACCTTTCTACATCTTAAATACAATACCGTAACAGATAGTTAACAGGGATTTGAAGATTAGTGTATTATTTGGGCTAACCTGTTGACTTTTTTTTCTTTTTTATGTATATATTATAATCAGTTGATGGGTCAATTTGATTATCAAATTGAGATCCCCTCAACTTGGAATATTTATTTGATATAGTATTTTTGTTAAATCGGGATGGGAAAGCTTATAATTTGTAGACTAGTTATGTAAAGGGGAGGAAATTTATTGGTTTTCTTAGTTTCCCCCCCCCCCTCCGCATCCAGCCGCGGTGGATTCTATATTTTTAATGTTAAATTTATTTGATTTTTTTTGGGGGGGGGGTTCTACACATTTTCCTTTTTTTTGTTGTTAGTACTGGATGTATGTTTATATATATGAGAGAGAGAGAGAGAGAGAGAGTAAACTGACTTCCTTCAGTTCTCTCAACCTGCAATATGTAAATTCTTGAATGGTCACTTCAACTTCCTCAACTTACTTTCTTGTCAGTAACTCCAGTTCAACTTCTTCCTAGTTTCCTCCTTCATGTTTTGGGTGATTTAAGTTTTCTGCAAGGCATGCCAAGGGTTGGATCTCTCTCAATTGCCTGAGGGCTTGATTCCCAATTGATGTCAGGACAGTTGAAATCCCTCATTATCACAGGGGCATTTTTCCTCCTGCTCCGTTTCTGGTTTGTGAAGGTTGCATCTATTTCTATATCCATTGCAAGGTTTGGCAACATATAGTACAGACCTACAATAGTGTCAGTGTTGTTTCTTTTTCACGTAATATTCAGCCAGATGCTTTCAGCAGGGTTTTACTCATGAGGTCATGAATTTCTGCTCTGCAGACATTTTCAATGTATAATGTGATTCCCCTCTTCCCTTTTGTTGAGCCTGTTTCTTTTAAACAAATTACATCTTTCAAGTACTATATTCCAATGATGAGTTCCAACCCACCAGCTAGGTTTCAGAAATAGCAGTAAGTTCAAATTTGCCCTCTTCCCATACTATGATTTCAAGCTCTCCTTGTTTGTTCCCTATACTCTGTGCGTGGGGGTACAAACATCACAGCCCTTTATTAGTGCTCTTCTTAGGTTTCCTTGCTAAATCTTCTAGAGTACTCCAGATCACCCCTTCCCTTTTACCCTTCCTTTTTTTGTTGTAAGTAAGGTTTATTTTCTTCAGGCTTACCCTTCAATATGGTTCTAAGAACTGGTCTTCCTCTGCCACCAGATGACCTGAGCAAGATGTCTTCCAAAGACATTTTCCCCAATCTTTGTTAAATGCAGCCTATCCATTGCCAGAAGCCCTGCATATAGATGGTGCAGACCATCATTCAGGAATCCAAAATTTCTTGATGACACTATCCCTCTATAGCTGGTTACCTCCAGCATCCTCTATTCCTTTGGGGTGTGAGTCTGTTTGAAGTATGAACCAAAATACCACCTATACTCCAAATCTTTTGCATTTCTGCCTAGGTCCTTGTGATCTCTCAATATTCTCTCTGAGCGCTCTGTGGCAGTATCATCTGTTCTAACAGAAGGAGAATGAATCAGTGGGTTTTATTGGTTAGGTTAGTCTCTCTGTCACATTTCCAGATTTTAGCATCTGGAAAACACCATACTTTTAAAAAACGTAGCAGGAAGAAGGTAATTTGTTACTAACATACTGTAGAAAGCCAGTTTGACTAACATTAACATTCCTAGAAATTCCATTTGATCTAGTGGTTAAGGCACCAGGTTAGAAACCAGGAGGTTGTGAGTTCTAGTCCCATTTTAGATATTAAAGCCAGCAGGGTGACTTCAGGCCAGTCACACTCTTTCAGCCCACGATGTCAGGCTTGACTGACACACTGATTAGTCAGTTTTTGTCACAACCAATGGATCATTCGATTTCTATCAACATTCCATTGATCCGAAACAAAAAGTGGATCCTGCAATTGTGGAAAATTGCTAGAAAGAAAAAAAAAATACATAGTGCATAATCTAGCACAGATCAGCTCTTGTTAAATTATTTTACAGTGAGATGTCGGGCCCAAAACCAACAATGACATGTGGTGATTTTTCCCAAGGTGAGTTTTTGATTGTTTCATCCCTTTAGACAAAATCTTGCCAGACTGAGCACTCACTATTATCTGCATCTACAATATCTACAATATATTCTGTGAACTATTAGGTAGGGGCTGTCTTCCTCCTCTTTCTCTCACACAAAATATCTGGGCTAAGTTGCCTCTTATTCCTCTGGAGTGCACCCCCTCCCTCCCGGGCCTCTATGTCCTCACTTCATTCCATCACATGAGAACAGAAATTGTACTAATGCAGGAAAATGTGTTGGAAAATTCATAAGTTACAGCAGGAATGCAGCCTAGGTAGACAGGTGGACTCCTGCAGCAGTGAGAAAAGCACCGTACTTCTTGTTCAACAGATCAAAAACTAAAAAAGTTATCTTGTATATCTTTCTACCAAGTGTTTCCTTGGAGATCATGCTTACAGTTTGGAAATGCGAGAAACTATCCACGCAGGTGATTCTATGTCCAATAGGAGACATAATTATTATGTCTCCTATTGGGCATAGACTTATTATGCAGCAGAACTTTACTTGCAGTGCTGGTGTTTGCTCTTATTTGGGGTGGAGCATTAAAGTTAGGCAGACAAGTCCTGAGGGTATGTTGCATACACAATTTCTCTACAGATTAGCAACAAGGAGAAGCAGCTGGCACTTTGTGGCTTTTCTTAACCCTTTTAAGACTATGGCTGTGAGTCAAGGAATGAAAGAAATTTCAATTAGACGTTTGTGTTTTACCTAATGTAATACTCCTGACAATTCTCCAAATCTCTTGAGTAAATTTAGGTGGGAATCTGGGAAAAAAAACCCCTCCCACATCTACCATACTAAATTCTTACCCTTTAGTACCAGAATTCAAAATTAAGACAGAAATGGACAAATGTATTCAAGTTGTAGCATTACGAAATTGGAAAAGATTATGCTTTTGACCGGACTATTGATAATTTGATGTATATCTTTTTTAGAGTCATTTTCATGTGGTGGTAAAAACTGGGAAACCATGTTCTAGTCCTGCCTAAGATACAAAGCCCACTGAGTGACCATTGGCAAGTCATTCTTTCTTAGCCCTAGGAAGAAGGCAATGACAAATCACTTTTGAAAATCTCACTAAGAAAACTCACTAAGAAAACTGCAGGATCTTGTCCAGGCAATTGCCAGGAGTTAACGCTGACTCAAAGGCGCGTGTACACACACACACACACACACTCACTCTTACTTTTGGGTTTTAGTCAAAAAAGTCATAATTTCTCATAATCTTTAAGCTCTCACCTGCAAAAGAAGTTGCTCTAACTCAATGCACTTTTTTCTACTTTCTGAATATGATCTATCCTCAACCCCAGTCAATCCTATCAAATTTCTGCACAGGCTACAGTGCATAGTTTTTGAGAAAGGATGGGGGAGTAATACCGTAGAAGGAATATTCAACTTAAACAATCAAGAGATGGGAGGTAAGTCCATCGGTGGCTTGTTTCATAAACTGCAAGTCGGTCTAGGTGACAAGTAACCTGGGAAGAAAATAATTCATTTATATCATAATGAATTTGTTAATAAACGAGAACTGGAAATTCCTTGTTTCCAAGATGCTGTATTACCCCCTAATGCATTAAAATCACCTTACTGAAATCTATATACAGATAGTCCTCGACTTACAAGCATTCATTTAATGATGGCATGGAGTTACAACAGCACCTAGAAAAGTGACTCTTATGGCTGTTCCTCATATTTACAACCGTTGCACCGTCCCAGGATCAAAATTTGGGCACTTGGCAGCCAGCCTGTATTTACGATGGTTGCACTGTCCCAGGGTCATGTGATCACCATTTGTGACCTTCCCTGCTGGCTTCTGACAATTAAAATCAATAGGGGAAGCCAAATTTGCCTTAACAACTGCATGATTCATTTAACAACTGTAGTGATTCACTTAACATTCATGGAGTTGCTTGATTACCCAATAGGTTTAGAGGTGAAAGTCCATTCCGGAGAGGACATACAGAGTAGGAAGACAGGAAAGTAGCAGATTGTGCAAAAACCTTGTGGTATACAGGGCATGCTTGAACTGCCTTAACACTCAGGAAACTAAAACAGCAGCCACTCACATTTGACCCTAATTGAGGAATTAGATGGCTTCACGAGTAAGTTGGCAATGTGAGCATTCTCTCTAACTATTCTGTGCCTGTTCTAATCCCACACAGAGCTATCCTTAATTCAATTTATCATCAATTTTTCTGGCTTCACACAATCCCCTGATCATACATTGATCACAGTTGTTTGGCTCACACTATACTAAAGTAAAATGTAATTTTCCAATTCAGAGTATTACATAAACACAGACTGTATGGCTTAGCTTTTAACGTGACCTTCAAAACGCTAGCTAGATCTGGGTCTCTTTCCTATCATCTAGCAATTGTTTAAGTTTTTGCAGCCTTTCTCTGATAGTCCTCATGTTAAGGCAGTACTAGATGATTTGCCCACAGAATGTGTTTCACATGCAAGAGGGGAGGTGGCACCTACATGAGATCTCAACATGAATCTGAGAGCTGCTCAAATACAGATCAAAGGGTTCTTCCTCACAACTAGTAATCTCAGGCTGGTGCTGCTTTAGTAAATGGATTCTTGTGACCTCAACAGACAATGCTGTTTCAACTCATCTTTGCCCCATAATGAAATCATTTTTTTTCTGTTCTAGTTTTAAAGTGGTATTTCTTTTGCCATCCAGTCTGCCTGAAGCACATCACACTTAAGATAGCACTAGCTCCATGCCTCTTGGCTGCAAGTATGTCTACTGTTTTCCAGGCTGTTTTAGCCCTTCCAATGCCATCTCTTCACTCTTGCCAACTCTTGGGAGATAGAAGAAGTGAGGAGAGAAAGAGAAGATCTAGGTTATCCAGGTTCCACTTCCTTCCATAGAAAATGGGGGGAGCAGATTTCCATCACTTTTCTCCTTGAATGGGGTCACAGAAATAGTAGCACAGGTTCCTTCCCCAACTTCTCTCCATCCCTATTCTCCTGCCACCACCACCACCCATGGCAGAAAAAGAAGGGGAGAAATAGAGAAATCTGCTTTTTCAGTCAGTTCTGCCACGCCCACCAAGGGACTGAAGAGATGCTTTCCTCCATTTCCTTCTCCACCATTTGGGAAGCTGTCTTTCGTATAGAGATTGGATCACCTTTGGAAAATGGATTTTTCCTGCACAATATATAAAGTGTAGCTGCAATTTAATGACCTCCATGTCACTGACAGCAGCATGTTTGTAAATAAAGGGAGGCAACTATATGATATATGAAAAAAATACATAGAAGAGAATATTTGTAGCTGAGTGTTGAACTGCGGGGTTCTTAGTGTTTTCCGAGCTTGGTTGTTTTCTTGCAGACATTTCATTTCCAAACTAGGTAACATCATCAATGCTAAAATGGAGTTGGATTTTCTCTCATTTTATATACCAAGGAAAGTCTGTAAGCCTGTCCATGTGTTGTGAAATGAGGGAGTTTTCATTGTGTCTTCTGACTGCTAGTTGGTGTTCATGGACTAGCAGAGCACATCAGACTCTGCTAGTCCATGTCCAGTTTCAACTGGAAATCTATGAGCATCTTAGACCAAGTCAAGTCCAAAAATATTAGAGCCTGGAAGCCTGACACTCAGGCAAATCAGCTATCAACAGATATATAGAGATAAACATCATCTCTACATCAACATCATACCATATCATTCAGGAGACAATCACAAAACCTAAAAGCAAATAAAAAGACCTAAACACCACCTCACTAGTAATCAACACTCAAATGAGGAGGATTAATGCCAAGATAAACACTAGACCAACAATCAGGAAGCAAACAATACCCCAATCAAGAAGTTACCAACTCAGACAGACAAGCTAACAATAAACAATAGCCCCATAAAGGAACCACCAAGAACACTCATACCCACATTGACAGGACAAACCACTGGTATATAAAAATAAGAGCAAATCGCACTCTTTTAGCACTGATGATGTTACCTACTTTGGTAGTGAAAAGTCTGCAAGCAAACAAGCAAGCTCAGAGACCACCAAGGACCCCACATGTGGAAAAACAAAAAATAAACAAGTAAATAATAAACCAAATAAAGAATAAAGCTCTACATATTATTCCCCCAGCCTGCCTTTTAAAATATTTGCTAAGAACAAACATAATTGTTCCTATGCTGACCTATTCTCTGGCAAAAGGCAATGTGTTCTGGCACTTCTGGCATGGCTCTTCAGCAGCCTCTGCTGGTTATCTTAAATACAAGAGACTCATCTTGTCCCAGAGAAGCCTTTATAGAAGTTAAAAAGATATTCACAAGTCCTCAGGAAATTGCATATTGTAACGGCACAGGAAAGTCACAGAGTTAAAAATGGCCACCGCTGCAGCAGTGACTGAATCCAAGTCACATGGCTACAGAGGCCTCTTTTTTGTCGCAGTTTTGAATTTCTAATGTAAGGACCCGTTCTGAATAAATGTGTTCCTGTGAAAATTCGCGAAATGAACGTTTGTACCTGGGGGATTACCTATATTGTTTTACTCTTCACCTTTTCCTACAAATCCTTTGTTCAAAATTCTCTTGCTTGATCTTAACACTGCCCGAGAAGGCTGGGAGATCAAATAATCATTACTTTTGAGTTCGAGAATCTTATAAAGTTCTAGAACCAAAACTTAATAGTTGGGCAACTTCCTATACTTACTCTTGTCACCTGGATGCTTCACTGAGAACTTCTTAAACCCTTTTTGCCAGTAAAATAATGCATGTGGTTTTTCCTACGCTATGTTACAACAGGAATAAGCTTTGCACTGTGGGCTTGGAAACTGAAGACTGCTTTGCATAATTGCCTCCAGAAAATAAACCATTAACAAGTTAGGCTTTATTAATTACAAAATTTTATGGACCAATTCAGCATCTAGCCAAGGACTCTGTTCTCAAAAGGATGACCCATGAAAATAATTATCCTCTCAAGCTATTTTCTTAATATGCTAGTACTCATAGAAGACACCATTGTCAATGGGCATTAATGCTAAAGGTGATAATCAGATGCTATTTTACACATCCAAAGACGCACTGGCAAATAACTGGGCAAGCCAAATGCCTCTTAAGGACATAGGCTAAGAATCAAGATAGGCAAACTGCAAAATGAGAATATTGCTATTATTTAGCAGCCATTTAGGAACTGCAAAGTTTTTGGTGCTCTCCGAGCTTGGTTGTTTGCTTCTCCACAGCTACAGGTATTCTCTTCTATTGGAGTCATTTAGGAAATTCAGAGGCAATGTGGTGTGCTGGCACACAATAAGATTGCTGTGCCTCCCACCCTCTCATCAAGAACTTACCATGTTGCTTCCAAGCAGTAACTATAAGGATGATTTCTTTTGAATGGAAAAATTCTACATCCCAGGAACAGCATTCTTGGGAACAAAAGGTGATGCTTTGGAAGCTTGCTACATCAGTCTCTCCATGCTAATTATAAACACAACTTGCCAGCCCACAAGTGTCCCCATGGGTACTGTACTAAACTACAGCTTTCAATCCCAACCACCCAATGGCATAGTGCTTATTATGGAGTTGGGAGTCCAAAAATCTAGAGGCATCTTTCCCAGTCCCACGAATACTGGTAGCTAAAAAGTCTTTCTTCCTCCATGAAATCCACCGTTCCCTTCACTGATAGTGTCAGATTGGAAAACCAAACCTGGGGGAACATGCACCAATGGCAAATTCACAGTATACAAAGAGAGTTGAAGTTTGACTAAATATAAGCAAGAATGGGTTCCCTATATATTTTATTCATACATAGCACTCTCAAATACTTAAGATTAGTTTTTATCTCAATATACAGCTAATAACCAGAAGCAATTTTAATGTTTATACACCAATGTAATCACCAGTTTGGTGCAATGAGAAGAAAACTAGAACTTATCTTTTACTGATTGCTTTTAGTATTATTTCTTTCATAAATAAAAGGTGTATAACAACAAATAGTGATATCTATACAAATATTAGTTTATTTTTGTAGTGATTTAAATTGTTTCTCAAGATGATATAAATTTAGTTTTATATATTCAATTGATCAATGAAATAAATTTTAAATCAATTGTAAATAGTTTAACTGCTGATTTTTTATTTCCCATCCATTCTTTTCTCATTTTCTTCTTTCGTGTAATCATTTATTCTTTAAATGTTTTAAAATAAATTTGTAAGGCCATCATTTCATAGCAGGACTACAAGGAATCAAAAAAGGACACAGCAATAATCAGTTTCATGATTTTTATTTTACAGTCAGAAAAGGGGAAGCCAATGATTTCAAATCTGTTAATCCAGATATAAGACATATAGACAAATCAATTTAACAAAAATCTTCTCTAAGGAAGGCTTAGGGGAGAGGAGTTGGGGCAGAGATGGAGCAGTGAAGGAATCACTCACACATTCACTTGGTCCCAGTTTTAGTACAACTTTGGGACTCACAATAGCCAGTTGAGTAAGGTGGTTGAGCTGGTACACACCCACCTGACAAGCAGAGGAGAAGCTCTGCAGACTTTCTACTTTGACTGCCAGATTAATGGGATTTTGCTGGGGACAGTTGGACTGTTTGGGCACCATGAAGAAAAATAATCTAATCAAGGCAATAATAAATACTGACAGGCCAGGCACATGATTTCAAAGGCAGACCAGACACATAAGGCATTCTCTGCTCTTGAATATTTGTCCATAACAAGCTCTTTGTTCAGATCAGGTGAGGCACAGCTCAGCTAGGAAAATGTCCTAAAAATCGGATGCTGCCCTGGGACTTTAGTGCTCCGCACCCAGTTGGAGTGATAGAACAGAGAAATGGCAATGGTACTAGTAAACGTCTGCACCTACCAACAGGTCACCTTTCCCTAAATCAGATGCCAGAACTTCTCTGGGCACAGGGAGCCCAGAAGGATATTAT
The DNA here is from genome assembly GCA_032468155.1 of Oxyrhabdium leporinum. NCBI lineage: Eukaryota > Metazoa > Chordata > Lepidosauria > Squamata > Cyclocoridae > Oxyrhabdium > Oxyrhabdium leporinum. The sequence goes on along the minus strand of JANHFL010010189.1, from coordinate 275,174 downwards.
TCTGAGCCGCCCTTAAGCGACATGAATTCAGGAGGCAGCTTATCTGCCTAGAAGATGCAAACTGGAAGGAGGGGAATACATGAATGGGAGCAGGAAACATATAAAAAAGGGTAAGAAGGTTGGGCCCCTCCCTGGAGGATGCATGTTATGTTACAAACATTAAGGCATCATGGTTACAGGAAAAGTATCACAAATGGAAAGGCAACCCACGTCCCCCAAAGAGAAAATGTAGGCCATGAACATGACTAAGCCTGGCAAGTGCCTGCTGCCCCAACTGTTTCCAGCCTGCATATGGAATGATGACTTCTCAGCACCTCGCCCTTTGCTCAGAGATAGCAAGGGGTGGTGGTGTCTCCCAATCCTTTCCCCTACAGACAGAAATGTTGCTTGCTTCCCCTTTACCACCTGCCTGAAATGTATTGAAATGGGACAGCAGCAGACCTCTTACTCAAGGCCAGAGAGGGATAAGAAGCACTTCTGCCTCTACACTTGGGAGGCACAAGGCAGGTTTGGTCATTGTTATTATTTCTCGGGAGGAAATACATTACAGGGCATTAAGCCAAAAAGGTCTTCCTGGTGAGCTAAAAATGGGAAGGGGAGGTTGTCCAATGCCAGCACTTTGGTACAGGGAGGGGTTTCTACTGTAGCCACTGTCTGAACAACTCTTGGGACTTGGCATTGAGAGGGCTAATCTTTCCATTCCTTCTTGATAGTCAGGTTCCACTCCCAGGAAAGGTGGTTCGTCTTATCATCATCTGTAAATTTAGATCGGATGTTGTAAGTGCCCCGGGCCAGCATGCCCTTAGGGGCTTCCTCCAGGGGGGTTAGGAACTCATATTCCTCAGCCCGTGGCCCGTAGCTTCCAACCATATAGTCAGTCTTGTCAACTGGAAAGAGAAAAACAGCTGTAAGGCACGAATGGCAAGAATTAAAAGAGTCACTGTAAGCTGGCAGTGCGAGCTGTAGATACGAGATCACAGGAGCTTTATTTTTCTATGTGCTCAAGTGTCCTGATTTCTTTCAAATCCAACTTTATTCTGAAGTCTTAATATCCATTTCTGGATATGGCCCATCCATCGTTCACACTTCTTCTGAAATCTAATTCTTATCTGTAAGTCTACACCCATTGACATTTTGTTCTGCTAATGTGGATACTTAATAAACTTTAAACAAGTATTTCTGGTCCCAAACTGTGTCTTCAGGGTTCCAATATAGTAACATGCCTCAGAAAGCGTAGTCATATCCAGACTGACTACCGGATGGATTTAAGGTGCCCTTATTTTTGTCAATCAGCAGAAAATGAAAACGAAAGTGTTTTCCTTCTTTTTATAGTAACTATTCCATCATCTTGTTCTAATTGGGTGAAACAGATTCAGCTCAGAGAGAACAGCAGTATCAATGGATCGTCATACTGAAGAAAAGGTGTGAATACATCTTTAATTGAAGGATCAATTGAAGAAAAACCAAAAGCCACGCAAAGTAGCTGAGGATTATATGTTCTTTTACTTATT
>JANHFL010010189.1:249176-268075 GCA_032468155.1 Oxyrhabdium leporinum | reverse complement strand
GGAGGTTTGGCATGGGTGGGGAGAAAATTAGGGCACCCCTCAAAAAAAGGGCCTAGCAGGGGGGGGGGGTTGGAGGGGGAAGAAAATAAGACCCAGTCTTATTTTCTGAGAAACACAGTATACCACCAGGAAGATTTTGTTTTTTTAAAAAAAGTTTTCTACCACAATTTAGTATTAAGCAAAAATGCTGGGATATGTGAGGCCCTCTCACCTTTTATTTGCAAGAGGAGGATAGAGAATGAGGAAAATAGACAAAGGGAAGGGTTTCTCAGACAATGGAAAGGAACGGATTCTTTCCCGTGGGAAAGAAAGCTGGTAGATTTAAAACCACACCGGAGATGCATTTCTTTAGATTAATCATCTCAGCCAAAGTAGGTGTCCATTCCAAGGCAAAACCAGACACAGTATATTCTACTCTTCAATGCTTTTTGTATCCAAACCAAAGAAACCCCATCTATCTTAGAGCACCATTACCTGTAAAAAAGGGCACTATGTGCAGCATCTTCTGATTATTGTGCAGCAAACTGCCTTTGAAACAGTATCAAGAAAGACTATATGAAAAACTACAGAAACTATGATTTTGCAGACAGAAACTTTGATGCAGTATCAAGAAAGCACCTCTGCTATCCGAAAGGTTACTCAAAATCCTCAGCCACTCAGTCCTTATCAAGTCTTCACCTGTGTGCACGGAGCCCTGAAGAAAAGCTCCAGACAGCAGTAGCATTCATAAGGCAGAGCAGCTAGCTGTCAGGAATTAAGGGTATAAAATGATGTAGCTGAGCCTTGCATCACTGCAAGCAGCACACCCTCTCTTCAAGTCAGGAAGTTGGCTCTTATCCCAAGGGTGGGTCCACATGCCTTTAACATTACTGAAGATTTGCTACTAGTGGTACAACTCAGCTACTTTCCTGTCTAAGTTAGGCTGAAAAGCCACTGTTATTTTCAACAGTGAAGGGGAAAGGAAGCCTTAAGCTGGCCAAAAGATAATGTAGTTCTTACTCCACATATACTGTACTTGTACAGTATATGTACTGTACTCAAGCTTGTACTACAAAATTAACCAATGCTCTTTTTCCATCAACTCTTCTAAAAGCTATCAAGCATATTTTTGCATACCCACAGCTTTGTGAAAGTTCATATAATTATGAAATACACAGTAATCACCTATCTCTGAGCCCCATCCTGGGATCCATATACAAATTATGCTTAAAAATTACATCATGATGAAAATGCCACAACTTTTGAGACATTTTAGGACAGGGGTGTCAAACTCACAGTCACATTGTCGTCACGTGATGTATTGCGACTTTTTTTTGCTAAACCGGGGTGGGCGTGGCCAGCACATGACACATCCTGCCCTAGGAGCTTAGTATGTCCCTAACAACAGAAGAAAGAACTGTTAAGACACATCAACGGCATGCAGTAAGGGTCAACACAGTAAGTGAACTGTAGGAGGAACTAATTATAAATATGCAATGGCTTCCTAGCAGCACTGTCACAAAATCAAAGTATTTTTTTTGACAGTCCTTCGGCTCAAAAGCTAATCCTCTAAAGATGTGTGACAAGCTGTTTTGATGGCCAAATTTCCCTGACTCCTCAACACAGGAGAAAGAGCCATCCTAGAAGGATTTACAGCTGCTTTTCTTCTAGAAATATATGGATGTTTGCAGGAACCAATATTGCCTTAATAGTGTCAGGAATAAACTTGAAAGGCCCAGGGTTCTGGATAAAGCAAGGCACTATGACTCCTGGGGTCAAGTACTGCCTCTTAGATAATCAGATCATAGAAACCATACCCACATTAACAGAAGAAGGCTGTGCTAGAAGTAGTTTGCCAGAACATCTGAACTTCCTCCTCCTCCTAACAGTTTGCTATGTTCAGTGGAATAAAAATGCCTAGAAGGAACAAAAAAGCCTCTTATCTGTAATTTCCAGGTGTAGCTAAATATCTGCAGATTCATTTAAATACATTCTCAAGTGCCCTACCCAGAAAACTCACAAGGAGCGAGCTACTAAGAAACAGCTTGGAAAGGACTCAACAACTATTTTAACTTTTCATCTGTTTAAAATTAGTAAAAGTAAACAGAGAATAAATGCCTACTATTGCAAAATTGAAGTCCCAATATATTTAAAGTAGTACAAATTAGATACCATGGCAAGAGAAAAGAACTCAAAGAGAAGTTATATCCCATTGTTCAAGGTTTTCAAGAAGCCCTAAAATCAAACAGACTAGGGTGTTTACACAGAAAAAGTCAGATTGGAAAACATAGTTTGTATATTCCAAAATATTGTTAGCCTATTCAGTAAGGGAAATTGCTGTTCTGCAGCCCAGAAAAGACTAAAGTATCATGATACATGTATGCAGTAGCACCCATATGGAGCATATCCAGTTTGCAGGTATGTATCTGAGGGAAATATATATCACAACATATGATATATGATCTGATTTCTGCAAATGAGAACTTGAACTACAATGAAATTGACAAAAAGAATGACATGTTTATATATATTGCTATACTTTATTAAGCCAACAATTTATACAATATAATTTGCAAGTCTCTGAATTTCCCCCCAAAAATACTGTCAAGTAACAAGGTCTAAAAAAAAACTAATTTAAAATTGAGGAAAGGGAAAAAATAAATCTGGCTAGCATTAAGACAACAGATGTACCAAGATACTCTCTTTAAAAAGTCAACTGAGATATTTATTTATCTCAGTTACTTATTTAAGAGGATATCATCTAAATAAACCAAATGCAGAATAGGTATTATGTTGCACAAAGAACCTTCCCAAATGAATGTTTATTAAAAAACAAGATATTTTAAAGAGAAAATTATCTTGAATTTGCAATCCTTGTTAAAACAGTACAAATGCTAAATGCCTAAACAGTAGCTTCTGATCCGGGGAAGCACAAGCCCAGTGTCTAATGCTATGTTTCCTTTCTGGCTTGATCAGTAAGTGTCTCTTAGAATATGAGAGAGAGCAGGAAGAGGAAGAAGAGTCAGAGAAGGATGACTGTGATAGCTTCTAGGCATACTAAGAATGTGCTTCAAGTACCAATATAGACTAACAGGTCTTTTAGGAACACAAATATATATTGTCCTAAACAAAGCTACAGAAGAGCCAATTGGAAATGTGTACCCTTAAAAACTTAAAATGAAGAGCTGTTGCAACATTAATACAGCTGTTAAAGATATAACCCCCAGAGAGAGGATGGAATCTCACAGCTGAAGTTGAATTTAAAGATTTAAAGTGGCTCCAAATATAGATTAAGAAGTGCAAAACACAAGAAAGTTGTGAATCCCTAAAAATGGGTGTCTGTTTTAAATGGCATCACTTTATATTCTGGGCAGAAATAAATGATTCCCTTGTTAATTGGAAATATTTTTATAGAGTCCTCAACTAACGCCCAGGATCCAATCCTTGATGACTGTGGCAATGGAGAAAACCTGAGCAGCCTATTTGTAGCTTGCCCTAATCAATTTTGTTTAAACAGATTCTCTACTTATTTCAGTTCTTGCAACATGCCTCAACTCTTTGGAGACCTCTGAAACAGGGGTGTCAAACTCGCGGCCCAGATGCGTCACACGCTGGCCATGCCCACCCCAGTTTAGCGAAGGGGGAAAAGTCACGATACGTCATGTGACGACAATGTGATGCCACGAGTTTGACACCCCTGATCCAAAACAAAAGGAGAAGCTAAATGGAAGCAAACTCTCAAAAACTTTATCTTCTCAGAAAACAGAAATAGACTTAATCCGATTATAACCCCGAGCGGGAAACATTCAGTGATGTAAGACTGAGGGCTTTGCTGCTAGGAAAATCTGCAGCAGAGAAACGAGAAGCTTCTTACACAAATGGTTCTCAACATTCAACCATTAACTCACTTGGATTCCAGTCAATGAATTGGAAATATGAGGGGGGGTCTTTGGTACTCAGCTTGGTTGTTTTCTTGCAGATGTTTCATTATCCAAACTGGTAACTTCAAACTGGTTCCATAATCCAATGGAAACTTTGCAGTAAATATTGACAAGGGTAAAAACAAGTCATTTCAGGAATTTTCTTTTATTAGAAATATTACACTGTTAATTGCAGTATCTGGAAATTCTCAGACAGAAAATACTGGGCTAAAAGTTATGAGCCACTCAGAGATGTGCAAATCAAATAAATACAAAATCAAATAATACAAACAATAAAAATAATACAACATAAATACAATTAATAACAGTAGTAAGAGTTCTGTGCTTGCAGTATTGAATGCTGGAAGGAAACTAATCTTCACAGAAGGATGGCACAACACTAGCAGATGAGGAAAATCACAATCAGGCAATTCGGTAGACCATCTACTATAGTCGATACCATCTACTATATTGAACTAATGCAATCCCTTTCTCTCAAAGTATCTAAATTACAATTATCTGCAATCTCCTACTTATGCTATGCTATATATGTATATAGTGTGTGTGTGTGTGTGTGTGTATGTATATGCTATACTATGCTAGGCTATAGTGTACTTCACATCACACTCAGCAGCAACTGATGTAGTTCCACAACATGACAAAATAGTAACACCATCTCTTCATTAGCATTTTTTTCTAATGAGGAAGTTTTTCAACATTTTCATTCTTTTTCCATGAAGAATGGTTAAGTCAAGAACTAGGCTTTTGCCCCATCACATTTATCTCTGCAGGGGTTTCCCTAACATCAAGACTGGGCAGATGTCTGTTCCTCTAAAGCACAGGATGAACAGCCTTGCCCAAAGACTACCCAAACTATCTGAGAAGGGATGTGGATATGGTTGCTCTGTGCCTAGAAGAATGGCACATACATTTCATTACTGTCAAACAATGAGGATTAGACAAAACACTCTTTCAGATGCTTTGTATTGAGGCCTATATAGGGAAAGGGTTTTTTTGTTTTCAAATCTAAAATGTCAAAGGATTCATATGCACTACTATACAAGCAGCTTGTCAAGACAGAATCTCACCCACATTCATCATCTCTGCTACTAGATCTTACAACAAATTATCACCATCATTGTAGGCAATGTGTAAAAGTACCCACTTGCCATCTTAGCTCTACATGGAAACCAGAACAGACCACATGTTCCTTAAAGGGATTTGATTTTTATTTGCACCATTAAATCTGAGGCCAAAAAATGACATTTTTCTCATGGCAAAAACAACAAAAACCCTGAAATATATTACTATAATTAATTTTAATGTAGTTATCATAATGCTAAAACCAAGGACAGCTATTATTGTTCTTCTCTTTAGTGAATTTTAAATAAACATTGTTGATAAACTTTATGAGCAATAATAGATGGACAGCACATATTATTAGTTCACTTGTTCTGCATAATATTCCAATCTTAACCTGTATATCAGTGAATTCTAACATTACAGCCAATTTTCTGAAAAGCTTCCGACAGTATGCCAATATGATAATAATGGATGCCTGTAGGCTTCCAAGTTTGCCAAAAGAAGTACCTAAATCTATTCATGACGCTAGATAAAAATCTCAATAACAGATTCACATAGTTACTGAACAGGCAGCAATATAACTATTACTGCTCTGGACCCAGATAAAACTAATAGTTAAAATTTATTGGTCATTAAGCTTCCACAGGCCTTTTTCTCTCTCTAAAGAGCTGGAAAAATATTACTATCCTTCATAACAAAACCATTTAATAATTACCCAGTTCTAATTTTCTCCCCTTCTGGTAACGGATGTTTATTTGTATGACAACCAGAATAGGTAAAGATAGTAACTGCATTTCAGTGTTTCTGTAATAATATGAATCATCACACTTTTTTTAAAGGGCATATTTATTTGCCTGACTGGCAATCACTCTGAAATGTATTTATTTTAACCCTTGAAACATGAAAATATATGGGCTATGATGATATATCTTGTTCATGCCAAAGTTCCCTTTTCTTAATTTGATATTTAGATATGTGCTGGTTCAAACTAAGCTTAATCCATGTAGTCTATCTTCTTTTCAGACAACAATTTTGTTTCAAGAGGCACTGTGAAAACTTCATTAAAAATCAACCTCTTCATAACAAAATAATACTAAATAGTTATTGTACACTTTACAGAAGCTTTTCAAAAATAAAGCAAACATGAAAGATGAATCCAGAAATTAAAACTAGCAATATATTTCGAATCCTTTATAGCTAAATGTGTTTTTATCACTTTGAGATGTTTATAATTGTAGCAGGTAGCAACATATAAATTATATAAATGCACACACATCCATGGTTCAGTGGTGCAATGATACAGATAGCCCTTATTAATAACAATGATGCATGGATTGGTTACAAAGTTTTTTTTATTTAGGACCTTCACAGGTCTGTAAAACAAAGGACAACTGAAACAAGATAAAAATCACTCACAATTTCATTTAGCCACTGTTTCACTTAACAACCAAGTTGTTCCAATTGTAGTTGCTAAACAAGGACTACCAGTAATAGATCCAGGTAATGAAACTCTAACTACATTTATAGTGAGCTATGTATCCAATGGTTACCAGTAAGATAAAAGAAATATTGTTCATGATAACCTGAACTACAAATTAACTGACTATATTTAAGGTCGGCAGGCTGTGAAATTCTAATTCACCTACTTATGCGACAGTTTTATGTAAACCCTAAAAACTGAACTGCTTGAATAACCCACAAAATTAAATTAATCATGGGTGAGCATTTTGAACAAATAAAGCCACAGAGATTATCAAACGAAATTCAGAGAAAATAATATTTAAGAGATAAAAATGGGTACAACTGTCCCTCAGTACAGAATTTAACTAACGCATGAAATCCATAGCTAGGAGAGAAGCTATGAGTAACCTCAGCAGTGAGAATGAATTGAGGAAAAAAATGCTCCAAGAAAGTTATAGATCCAAAGTCCATATCGGGCGGAGCGGAAGCTCAGCTATTCACGGCGCTCTACAAACTGAAAGCGAAGGGTGTTTCGGACGGCTACCAGACAATTGGCGTTTGAAGCCACGCATCGCTTACAGCGCAAGCCTGGTTAGGTTCGCATGCGAATCTCCTGCAAGGAAAATCGAACAGGCAGAGGCAACTGCGGAGGCACCAACCAGGAAGGCCGATGGAACACGACCGGGGGGGGCGGGAAAAAAAAAAACCCGCCGGACACAGGCAGCGGCTCGGCCCAACCCTCCACCGAAGCAAATGCAACCTACCCAACACGTGCGTTCCGCGCTCGCTCCTGTTGCTCTACTGCCGCCGCCGGTGACGAACGCCGCCCGCCACCGCCCAGATCTACCCCGCGCACGCACCCCGCACTTCCGTGTTACGGACAAAACGTCACTTCCTTTCACGAGCAAGCAGCGGGCTTTCTTTCCACTGCTCTTCGGCGCTTTTCCCGCCCCCCCCCTCTCCCCCGAGACATCACTTCCCTTAAATGGGCCCAGCGTTGGGCTCCCTAAGCAAAAGCGGGGAAAGGGAACTCAACGCGTGAGGAGAGACCATAGAGAATGTATGCTGCGGCTAGAGCTTCCTTATGACGCCTTCTTTTGGGTAGAGAAAGGCGGGGTGGGGTGGGGTGGACGAGACAGAGTCGTTCTCACCTCGCCCGGTAGCCATCTTGGCGGACTTTCGATTCTTGATGCGCAGAGCGATCCTTTTGTGTGGGAAGCGAGCAGGACATCCCCAAATAAAGGTTGAGGTCCCGGCACGTCTTCTATGTAAAATGAATGCTTGCTGCCGGACGTTTCGCACTAGTGGGAAAGCTTCGCTCAACGATTCTTCCAAGAATTTCAAAACTAATGCTCTTGATAGCTACCCAATTGAACGGTTTTCTTCGGCGCGTTAGATTGAACAAAATTAGTTACCCCTTTACTCTGTGTGTACACGGATTATTTAACCCAAAGCTTAAGCAAAGACTACAGCAGGGTCCTGCAAATCCCAATGTAACCGGAGAGCGATCTGTTCTCCAATATTCATTGAGGCCATAAGCCTATGAATTTTATTGGGCATTATAGAAGAGGGAGGGCCGCAAAGAATGTAGCGGGGTGGCCGGTCTTGCTTTAGCTCATTGCCTCGCTATAGTATTTACGAAGCACCATTACACAAGACCAGTTATAATGCGGTATCAGTTGAACTAGGACATGAAACCCTGCTCCCAAACCTTGGGAGGTTTGCGTGCTATTCTGTTGGTCAGTCGCCAAAACGTGTCGGACTCTTCGCGACTCCATGGACTCATGGCACCCCAGGCTCCTGTCCGTCGCCGTTTCCCGGAGTTTGTCCAAATTCACGTTGATTGCGTCCATACTATCTAACCATCTCGTGCTAGACTCTAATTCCTACTTATAGCAACTGAGCATTGAGATTGTCTTCATTTATTATGAATAGTTGGTTAAACATCATTTGTAAAGAAGTGGCAAAAATTCTAGCATACAGAACTGTATTTGCTTTCTGATTGTGGGTTCTGTGCTATTCACGCTATTCCCCATTAACCATTCTATTTCTACATGTTACATATTCTATACTGTTCATTCAAGGGCAGCTTTTTCGTAGTTTTTCCAAATATTGATGTCCTATTACAAATTCCTGAAGTATGTCTTTTTCACTGCCCTAGCAAAATATCCGCAGATCAATAAAATCAAACATAATGGCTAACATGAAAATCGCAATAGTATTTCAAAGCAAGAACAAAGATTTAGTTATTGAGAACTATAGTTCAATAACATTGAATGATTTTGTTTCTACATTACCCATTTCAAGTCTGAACTAATTTTTATAGCTTTGATATACATTGGAAGAGCTCTTGCTTAGACCAATATTTCTTACTAGTCTAGTGTATCTGCACAATTATGATAAGTTATGATAAGTATATTGCCTCAATATACGAAACTATGAATATACTTCACATTATATGGATGTTAAGATGAAATGGTAGTGTTTCCCCTTTATATTAATGCATTTGTTCACTATCTTGTCCATACCCAATCATCTTTTAAGTGTATGGTTAAGTTTTATTATTACATGTCTTAGAGTGAATGTAAGGTATTTGCATCTGAACGTTTTCCCCAAATATTTACTGTTACACTTATGTAGTGTCACGTATTACTATTTTCCAACATCTAGCACTTACATATATTTGTTTCATTGCTATGTAGTAGTATTGTTTTTGTTAAATATCTTAAGTAATATCAAGAATCTTCCTTTGGCTGTTACTCCTGCATAACTTTGGTATCTTACTATATCCACTTTTTATGGATGCATTCTAATTTCAGTATTAGGATATTCTGATGTTGAAGAGGCAGTGTACCAATAACCAGACAGGTGTTAATGCTTTTTAGAACATGTTGAGGATTCTAGAAAAGAGAGGTCTCTTGGTTACCCCTTAGGTATCTCACTTGCCAAAGATGAAAGTTTTCACAATAGTCTGATATTTACTCCATCCCACACCAGTTAAGTTCTAGAAATAGTCTTAACCCATTATATAATAACTTTAAGCATAGACCATTACAAATGTCTTTAGATTTACTTGAAATAAGAATTCAATAGGGAATTACAAGTTGAAAGACTAAATCTTTACTTGGCATGTTGGTGTCACTGAATTTTCACAGCAACTATTTTACAGTAAAAATACTGAGGTGGGACCAGCACTGAACTTTGGAATCAAGTGTTAAATACAAACAACTTTAACAAGAAATTTACTCCCTCCCCAGGACCTCCAAAGTCAGCTTTACCAGGGAACATCATCTCCCTGCAACAGTAGTCACAATGGTGGCTTTCGCACAAACTGAAGAAGAGTTAGCACATAGAAGATGACGGGATGCAGAATTTATAAACCCCTTCTGGAGCAGAGTGGAGGAGGGAGACCTGAGAGAACAGAATCCCTCCTCATGGGAAGGACAATCAGCACCAACTATTTAGCTGGGGGTTAGCAGGCAGTGTGCTTCCCCTATTCATCTTTGCTTTTGCAGCCCCAAGGCTAGGCTCCAGCTGCAACATGAAGCAGACATTTACAGCTCTAGACACATTTCTATTTTATTACTGCCAAAGTGAAAAAGCCACTTTGGCCCAACAGGCAACCAGTAAAATTTTTCCCAAAAATAACTCGGTACAAAACAGATCTGTTTCAGAATTTAAAAAAAAAGAAAGAAACCTTTACATGAGTTTAAAACCTATTTCAAAACATAAAAGTAAAACAAATTCCATTCTTGATATTAGTAGCCGCCGCTATACACCCTTTCCCTCCCACTAGGGAGCATGGAATGAGATGACTGCAGTCCTTTCCATGCATGTGATGCATCATTAGATTTAACTGGTATCCATCTAGAAAGGAAGGAAAAGACAATTACTTGGCTGTAAACAATTAACTAAAAACTAAAGAAAGCAACAGGCTAGGTATACTGATTCTCTAGGGGCAGATATAACTCTGATATTACATACTTTGCCATAAATTATTTCAAGGCAGATTCACATCCAGGAAAGGATTTTTTCAGTGATTTTCAATTTCAGCTTTTAAGATATTTGGAGAAGCACAATCCCAAAATTCTAGATTTTCACTAGAAAAGTCATTTAAAAAGATGGGAGTGTTCTTTTATGTATGCATAAATATCTGAACCTATCTCAATTTAAATGCAGGCCTGCTGAACACATTTAATACATGTTAATTTTCAGGGATGATCATTCAGTAGCACTGGAGATAACTTATTAAAATTACTTATATGTAATAGTTCATGATTTTGATTCTATAATGTGTTTCACTAATACCCTGGCCTTATAGATAACAATGTATGGTTTATGCATTCATGCATGTGTACATGTGTGCACACAAATACAATTCTAGTTCCAAATAATATTTGAACATTATAAAATGCAGCAGTTTACCCAATCTGACCCAAGCGGAATAACAATTTAAAAAGCAAAATACATCTGGATACATTCATGAAAAATGTACTTTAGAATTGCTACTACTTTATATAACTTGATTTTTTTTTGTGGTTCACATGTTCCACCATGTTAATTTCAATGAGCATAAATATGATCAGATAATCATACTAGAATCATAATTAACTAGTGTTGTCAGGACTGTTTTCACATTAGTGTAGTTTTCATGCCCAGGAGGAACGTACAAACAACTGAAAACAAACATGCCCAGGAGGAACGTACAAACAACTGAAAACAAACATGCCAATCAACTATTTAACATAAAAATTGCTGCAAAATTATGGGAGCTGTACATGCCAAACCACTCAAGACAACATTCTGCCTCAATCTTCTTTAATACATTACTTACCCTAGCATTATAAGCATCCAACTGTGCATCCAATTCTTCTGCAGAGAGCTGCTGTTTGGAACTCCTACCAGCACCTCTGCCTCTGCCTCTATTGCCACGACTGCCTCGTCTGTTGCCACCGCCAAAGCCACCTGAACCACCACGGTTTCTTGTCATACCGCCTCTACTTACACTAATATCAAAAGAGATACTGAATTAGAGGTGCTTAGTCATACATAAGCGAAAATGCAAAGGACATCAGTCTAGAAGCTAATGTAAAAGTAAGCACTACAGTAGAACATGATCAACAAACCACAAAAAATCATTGTATCTGATGTCTTTTACAAACTGGAGGTCCTTTGATTACAATTACTTTAGAAAAATACAGAATTTCTCTAGCCTCTATTTTAGGTACCAGAGTACGTAATACACAATAGGCCTACTTTGGTTTATGACAATAATCAATTCACAGTATGTTGGAATCTAAACTGTGAAATAGTCTTTTTGCTGGATAGTAGGGTAGCAATATGAAGTATATATAAATAATAAGATCAAATACCAATTTTGGCTATTTGAGGAAGTGCAATGTAACTTATTTGGAAAATGATACAAAGTGACATTACTCCATTTCAATTTTTTTCTGGAACCATGATTAATAAATTACCAAGAAATTTGGTCTGATTATTCTTTACAAATTTATTTTTTCACTTTTTCTAAAGTTAGACAACTCATTTAAAGGAAAGCAAATCAATTATATTATAAGATGCAAATATATATGTACACAAAATGAGTTAAACAGTCGATTGTGAGGAATAACCACATTGTAAAGTGTTTTTCCCTTATTTTTCCCCCTTACATACAAATAACTGGTCCACATAACGTTAGCTACCCTAATCTGTTGTGCAAGCTCTGTTTAAGTATTATTACATCACTTTTTAAGTTAAAAATTCAACTTCAAGTTTTCCGTATGAATACAGCAGACTCCACTACTGTCTGTAGTAATAATATACAGATGCCATCACAAAATCCTGAAAACTATAGACTACAGCATAATCTATCAACTAAAGAAATGAACATTAAGGTAAGTTCTTTTACCTCTGTATTGGTCTCCTCTGTGTATCTATCTGTGATGTAACCAGCTGAATGTTCATGGGACGTCCTAAGAGTAATAAAAAGAATGTACATGATTACCAATAACAAAATAAGTCTAGCAGCAAAAATGCCAATAGAGAATGGTCAGGGAAAGATCCATGCAGAAAAGAAGGTTCTCCCTCTCCTAGCAGACATACATTTCTATGCTAGGCACATGGAGGAAGAATGGAGCTCTGAACACTCCTCTACCAGTCCACTACTTCATTACGTTGTATTCCATGTACTTGCCCTAAAGTAGTTCCTTGTCACCTAAGGAGAATGCTTACATACAAGTAGCTGGTTTATTACCAAAAACAGATCATCTCTCATTCTTGTGTAACACCCGATATGATTAGCAAATACATACGTACCATCCAAGGGAACGCAATTGTATTGCTTCATAGCCTTCAGAGCATCAGCCTTCCTCTCAAAATGAACATCTGCAGTACCTAGACTACGTCCAGAACGATCATAGTGTACTGCTGCCTTCTTCAGTGTCCCAAATTCTGCAAAAAGCTCCTGAAAAAAATGGAAAGGCAAGGTGAATGTATCTGAGAATGGTAAGAGGGTCTTTTAAGTTTATCCAGAGAGCCTAGAAATGTATAATAGAGGACAGTATATCCCTATGCATGTCATTTTGCTCTTACGTCTATAAAACAGTCATGTTAAAGTTGCCTTTTTTCTGCTTCAACTGATATTTAAAGATTAATATTTTATCATCTCCCAATCAATCTATTTTTATACCCACCCATCTCAACCAAGTAACTCTGGGCAACAATGCTAAAACAATTAAAACCAGTACAAAATATGTAATGGCTGAGCAAATTATAAATACAATAAATCACTGTATTTATAGCCAATGAGGTTAGTAATTTTAGAACATTAAAAAACTGCTCATAATATTCATGTCAAACTTTTCCCCATTTATATTGCTGTTCTTCCAAAGGAGATAAAGACAGCTTATATTCAAAAGCTATTTTGTACATGTTTCAGTTCTATAAGGATGGACTGAGCTGGCTGACCAAAGTACCTTCCTGAGTGCGACAGTCTAATAACAGTCTAATGTAGATTTGAACCTGAACCTTTCCCAGTCAATAGTTTCTCAACCTTGCTAACTTTGAGATATGTGGACTTCAACTCCCAGAATTCCCCAGCCAGCATCCTCAAAATCGGCAAGGTTGAGAAACGCTATTCTAATCACTACAATATATCAGTCTCCTAGCATTCTTTGTGTCCTAGGATTCGGTCTAGTGATAGCAGTAACATTACATCAACAGTTTTTCAATGAAGAACTGAAGCTGCATTTGAATTAGATTCAAGCTATTTTTTATTTTTCCCAGGTTCAAGAACAAGCCAACAGATCTGTTCAACAATATGAACAGGCCACCCGGGATAAAAGTTCTTAACAGATGAAACTTTTGTACTACCAGAAAGTTGAAATGTACCTGAAAGTTGGTTTGCAATAAAGCAGCATTGCATGAAAATTTTATAACAAAATGGCACTAAAAGTATATGCTATCACTTTCAAAATATAGCATATCAATGTTGAAAATTATGGCTAATATATATGTTACAGGCTGATGCTAGAATCAATTCTCTGCCATAAAAAAATCCTTTCAGGAAGACTTTAGTAAGACTAAAATGTTTTAATCTTCAATACTAGTGTATTGTCAGAAACAAAATGAAAACTATGATAAATGGCAGAGTTTATTGCGTTTATGCACTGTTCAGGATCCTTTATTAAGAACAAACATACCTGTATGTCTGCATCCGAAACCCCAAAATCCAGATTAGAGACGAGGAGCTTTCCACCCGTTTCCACGCCAGCGCCAGGGCCAAAGCAACTCTCGAACAAATCATGCTGCCACTTTTCAGGGAGTTGTTTTGGCTGTGAAGAGAACGAGTTCCGATCAGTACAGCCCGATCTTCTCTATTCTGCTCAACATTTTCATTTCCTTTCGTTTTCCAAATTTTATGGTCTAAAAGGAAACCTAAGCACACCAAGACACCGAACCAGCCCCGCAAATCCCAACAGAGCGCGTCCCTCCCTAAAGGCGCCGGAGAATCTCGTTCCACGCTGCTTCCCCGATAACTTTAAAAGGCCGCTACTCCGTCTCGACCAGGCCCCCAACTCGAAGGAAGAACCTCCTAAGAGAGGCCTTACCCGGCTGTAGGGCGCTGGCCTGTTCCTGCCGCCTCCCCGGGACAGAGCCGCTCTGTTCCGGACGGGGCCGCCTCCGCCTGCGCGTCCAGCTCCTCCTCGCCCAGCTCCTCCTCCTCCTCGACCTGTAGCTCCTCTTCCCCGGCCTCGACCACCGCCGGCTCGGCCACCTCCGCCTCGCTGACTCCTGTTCAGCTTGATAATGTCGTCCAAAGACATATCCATTTTGTCGCCCATGATGGCGGCTCCCTCCGGCTCTTGGGCCTACACTTCCGGCCGCGCTATACCGGGAACCGGAAACGGATGAGGCAGGATTTCAGAAATGGAGGGGGGGGAAGAGCGTATGCTTGGTTTGGTGAAAAATAAAAGGCTGCCTTCCCTTGGCCAGGCTTTATAGGAGCGGGCCCTGCAAAAAGAAGTAGGGGTGGTTAGAGAGGGCGGGGACCTCCGAAGCGGGGCAGGGAGGTTGGGAAGAGCTGACTGAGTTTGGGCGCGAAGATTGGGGGGGCGGGGCGGGACGACAATAATAAGGGGAGGGGCGGTGGGCGGAGCTCTCTCTTTTAGCTGCTGGCTATTTGGGGGGGCAGGAAGAAAGGCGGACGACGGCGGTCGCAGTGGCCTCTGAATTGCTATCACCCTAGTCACGTGTTAGCCTTATCTTTGCGAATTTACAACTTGACTAGGTAAACCCGGAATGAGTGTGGTCGTGCGAACTCAGCCAGTGTGTCGTGTTTTGACTTCCCGATGCTTTTCTCTCAACCCGCCTGTCTTCAGCCCGCTGGCAGAACTGCATTTCTATTTGCCCATCCGCTGCCTCCCTGTTTTTCCTAGTGCCGTAATATAAAGCGTTATAAACAATCAAAAACAATAGGATGGCAATAGCAAAGCAATGCCAGGAAATATTATTTCAGTTTTGGAATTGCCCAGAATGTTTCATTTGGTTAAAACGTAGGAGAAAGCAAAAATAAATTCTGGCCCTTTCCCCGAAGATGGTGGGCTTTAATTAAACAATCTTGGGTATAAGTTTGCAATAGTAGAGCAAGTAAAGAAAAAATATGATGGTGAAGCTAGTAATTAATGAGAAACCAGCCATGTTTTCCTGAGGGTTAGTAATAGTCTATTTTTATAGTATTTATGATGTGATTATTTTAGCATTTATGTTTGTATTCAGTAAAATTACAGCAATTGAGATTTATAAATTGTAGGAAGAGGTTTTTTCCATTATATTAGTTTTGGTGAAAAGGCAAGTTAGAATTTAACTTCAGAAATTGCAACTTGGGGCTTACTGGATTTAATTTATAAACTCTTAGTGAAATAGGACTTGGAGATAAGTCAAAGATTGAATGATTGAATGTATGCCAAATAAGAATACTATAATAGAGATGCAAGAATGGGAATTTCAATAGCAGAAGAATTTTAAATTTACTCCAAATATTGTTTTCAGAGAAAATTGCTACAAGATGTTTTATTATTGCCCTGTTATTCCATTGTAATATGTCCTAATTGCTACAGTTAGTAACTGATTTTCTAGAAACTGTTGGAAGTGCAATGAGCAAAGTAGATAATTGTTTGTCATGTGTAATGGCAACTCAGTAAAGCTCAATAGTTTGAGAAAATAATACATATTATACTGAGATGAATTTTGAAAGTTGACTTCTCTTTGCAACCAGATACATTGTTATTAAATTTTACTAAACCATACATTTCTTCAAAGTGTGCAGAACTAATTTTATCTATGCTAATTGTATAAGAAAGAGTGTTTAGTCCTTTGCTTAAAGAATTCCTAATTAAAGTTATAGGACTATATTTTAAAGTTAAACATAATCACTCATTTAAAAGGTAAATCTGGTCTAAATGGAACTTTTCTTAAATTATCATTTACTCTCTAGATTTGTACCACATCCTACGTTTGTTTCTTTTTAGTGTTTACAGTATAGAGTTTATATTTCAATTTTATAAGAAATTACTTTTCCAGTGTGACTTAATCAATTATAGCCTATAAATTTAGTTAGTGGTTTATACTGTGCTAACCTTGTACCTTTAGTTTTAATTTTAATTAGGACTTTTGATCTTCTTTAGTAAATGATGTCATAACTTTATAATTAACCATATAGTGAAAAACTAACCTCCATTACATATTAGATTCCATGATTATTTTTGTTCTATGGTTATATTTTACTTTTTTATTCTTATATGCATTCATGTTTCATGGTTTATACTCTTTTCTAAAATGCTTAATACAATTTTAAAGAATTTAATACTAAAGCAACTTTATTTTTTATTCACCTATGCTAGTTTCTTAATTAAACATCCAGTTTCAAGCAAAAAGAGGGGTGAACTTTAAAACATTTTGCAAGATAGATCTCCTATTTTAATTCTTCCAGAATACTCATAGAAGGCCTGCAGGGAATCAAGCTTCAGTTGCATCTTATTTAGCAACCTTTAAAGATATTTTTTCTCCTATACCTATAAAAGAGGTTGGTCTTCGGTATTAGAAATGTTGTTTTATGGAATCTAAGAATTGTCTCAGAGACTTCTGCCAAGTGAGAGCCAGTCCACATCTTCTTTATACCATCTTTTAATTTGTAAATGCAATAGATTACATTTATCATACATTTATCATTTACATGGATATTAACATACAATTCAAAAGACAGTAAAAAGAAACAAAAAGACCAAAACATCTCCTCCTCATCAGCAATCAACATCCAGATAAACAGAGATTAACACCAGGATTAGTAGCAGACCAACAATTAAGCTGTAAACAGTATCCCACTAACTAGCAAGAAGAAAAGACTCCCACCAATACTGAGAGGGCAAACCACTGTAAACAGAATGCAAACCCTATTTCTTCTGACACTGAAAATGTTCCCTAGCTGAGTAATGAAGCTTCTGCAAGAAAACAAGCAAGAAGTACCAAGTTTTAACTGTTAGCAAAAATGATGGCACAGAACCTCTTACAAGCTATGAAGTTGTGTGTAAAATATGCTGTTTTAAATAACACTTTTTTTTATATTTAAAGGAACTATAAAAAGCAACAAAAGAAGTTGCAGATAACCTTATTTTTTTTCTTCCCCTTCAGATACTATTCTGACTTAGTCTGAATACAATGAAGGTGAAAATCAAGAGCTGGCATGGAGTTGCTTCCTGGCTCTGGGTTGCTAATGATGAGAACTGTGGCATTTGTCGAATGGCTTTTAATGGATGCTGTCCTGACTGTAAGTATTAATCTTCATTTGTTTTTGTCTTCTTGAGCCGAGTATTCCTTTGATTTTGCCCTATTAACGTTTGTGTTTTCAGGTAAGGTGCCTGGAGATGATTGTCCTCTTGTGTGGGGACAGTGTTCACATTGTTTCCACATGCACTGCATACTGAAGTGGCTTAATTCTCAACAAGTTCAACAGCACTGTCCAATGTGCCGACAGGAATGGAAGTTCAAAGAGTGACTCTGGCAGGATTTCTTCCCCAGCTTCCTTTGGATCTCATGGATTCACAAAGCTTGTTGAGATTCATCCCTATGTGTCCCCTGAATATTATAGATACGTTCTGAGTTACCAGAATTACTAACATCAATATAGAATCAAGGAGAGAAAACTCTTATTGTATATTACAGTATTTTCTTAATGCCATCGTCCTGTATACAGATGTCCCAATGTATGGTGCCACACCAGCTGAGCTCTCAAAGTCTATAAAACGCAAAGAAAGTAATGACTATGTTGGTATGAAGGCAACAAGTAAGCAAACCTCCAGTTTCAATTTTAGTAATTGATTGAAATGAAATAGGATTATTTGTGTAAGATAGGTGTCTGTTGTCTTTTTATTAAAACTATTGTTTTAAATACTGTTGTAAAATGTGTACTTTCAACTTCAACGTAAAAGACCCAAATCTCACTTTTTTTGTGATGTGTATTACTGATGCCTTGCTTTAGTATACAAATAAACATTCTTGACTTCTTGACCCTTTGTAGTTTTAGGCCTCAATTTTAGCTTCATAATATGGGGTTGACTTGTTCAAAACAGAGAAAACAGTTCTACTAATATAAACTTTTGATTTGGATCTAAAAGTTGACAAGGAGTTCATAGTTCAGGCTTGTTGCCAGCATTTTTGCTGGACACTTGGCCCGCAGTACAGTAATTTTTATTTATTAATTTTTTATTCTGCCAGACTCAATAACACCATGAGGATTATAAGCAGATGTATTAAAACCACTCCAATTTGCTGGCTTCCTGTCCTGAGCCATATAGCACCACCAGCCTAATGAAGGGAAGTGAGAGAATACAGAACAATTATCAACTACCAATGCAATGCCAACCTTCCTCATTTATCAGCAGGAAGACTCAAATCATGGAA
>JANHFL010010189.1:167845-192811 GCA_032468155.1 Oxyrhabdium leporinum | reverse complement strand
CCATCTTTCCAAACAGCCTCCATGTTTCCAGTGTCTTTTTCCCCACCTGGAACTGAACCCAGAAGGATATTTCTTCCTACAATATAAAGATATAGTACAAAATGATTTTGTATTATATCACATTTCCTGTGGTAATGTTTGACTGTGCTATACAGTTCAGCATGGGCTAGTTTCAAGGCAGATACATTTCTCAATGTATCCTGGCTTTTTCAGTGAAGGCTGTACATTAGAAGCCATTAGAAGCTCTGTCACTGCTCAAAGCATGGGGTCTTTAGTGCTCTGAGCTTGGTGGTCTTGCAGATGTTTCATTATCAAACTAGGTAATATCATCAGTGCTAACACTAATGATGAGCATTAATTAGCCCTGATGATGTTACCTAATGAAACATCTACAAGAAAACCACCAAGCACAGAGAGCATCAAGGACCCACAGTTTAATCTTGAGTTATAAATATTCTCACCATTGGAATCTGGTAAGGAAATATCTGTGAAAGGATGACCCGGGGTCATCAACTGTTTAATAAAAAAATAACCTTAATGAAATTTACTGCCCCATTGCCAATCCCTATGCTGCATCTAAGAACCAGAATTGTGCAGGCAAATCTTCCTCATGACACTGTATGAAGTGGAAATTTGATTTTGAAGAAGCAGAATGGAAATGGACTTCTTCAAAGTCAAATTTGACACCTTTGAACTTTGATACTGGAAAAGACTTCTGAGAATACCGTAGACAGCCAAGAAAACAAACAAAATGATCATCAAGCAACTCAATCCAGAATTTGAATTTGAGGTACAAATGCCCGGAATGAAATTATCATACTTTGGATACATTATGCAAAGAAGATACATTTCTACAGAACCCTATAATGCTGAGAAAAAAAAAGATGGGAATGAAGAGGTTAACCAGCCACAAGTCAGATGCTTTCAGTTACAGTGGTGATGGGTGAACTACTGGACCACCTGAAGCACGATATAGGGATCAGATCCTCCCGGAGAACATCTATTTATGTGGTCACTAAGAGCTGACACCCACCTGAGAGCATATAATCAATTGTGCCTATATTTCCAGTCATTGCCAATCACCTAACTTTTTTTTTTCATCCAAAGCACAGCTAATTTTACACACCTTGAAGCTGATCTCAGGTCTGGCAAAAGAATTTAACTCCTGTCTAGTTAAGGCCTCTATCAATCAAACTTGTCAACTGAGAATACGAAGGAAAATAAATCACGGGCGGGAAAAAGAAGACCGCTAGGGCTCGCTCGAGCCGCGGGGCGAGTGGGAACAAGCCCTGGCGTCCATCGAAGGGCACCGGCAGCACAGCTATACACGCACCCACCTCCTCTAGCCGGCGCCGCAGCCTGTCGCGCTTCTTGCGAAGCCGCTCCAGATCCCGCACCATCTCTTGACATCCAGACAGAAGCATCGCCTCGTCGGCGCTCCGGTCGGCCGCTGGTTTGCGCAGGATTCGGGACACCTGGCTCGAACGAGGGAAAAAGAGAGGAAGGGAAGGGGGCGTGTTGCCCAAGCCGTCGCCACGAGAAGCGCCGCCCGCCGTGATTTCTGGCCACCCGGCACTACCTGCCTCCGTCGCTCCCGCTGCTCTTCTTGACGGAGGAAT
Source organism: Oxyrhabdium leporinum (assembly GCA_032468155.1). Lineage (NCBI taxonomy): Eukaryota > Metazoa > Chordata > Lepidosauria > Squamata > Cyclocoridae > Oxyrhabdium > Oxyrhabdium leporinum. Next base: position 191,192 of record JANHFL010010189.1, on the reverse strand, counting down.
TCAGCGCGAGCCGCCGCTTTCCGCTCCGAGCGACTCAAACTTCGACCGGCCGCCATCCCCTGGGTAGTTTCCGGGTTTCTATCGGCCGGAGGGTTCGGCCGCTTCCGCTTCCGGCAACGGAGGACGCTCGGCTGTGACTGCTTGTTGCCCCGGGGACGCCAAATGATGTTCGATGCTGTTGCCAGGCTCTTCGTTCCGAGACAGACGCTTAGGACACAGCTCTACCCGCTACTTCCGGTTGGACTTGTCTTCCCATGTAGACAAGACTGCCGTTTCTATTACCTTCATAGAGAATAGGGTCGAATCCCTGCTCTCTCCTTGTTTGGGAAAGTGCGCTCTCTTTCGGAGTGGAGGTTTTAAAATGATGCGGCTGTGTACTCTACGATAATTGCGCTGCCCCGGCCCCTCCTTCTCTAAGACCCCCCGTGGTGGCCGCGTGTGAAATTCCATCGCGTGGGTTCTGTCGCTGTTCTTCCGCATCAAAGCAAATTCCATTATGTGCAATCCAGTCCTTTCAAGCGCAGTCTTCTGTGACGATGTTTATCTTTGTTAGCTTATTCCCGTAACCAGAAACTATAGTCTACTGTTGAACGTTACATAGGAATAAAACGGGAAACAGATTGCTCAATGGCATTTAACTCATTAACGATTGGAGGATGAGGATTAAACGTTTTGTTGGTCTTGAGTAACAAAAAATTGAATACTTTCTTCCCTTTACAAATCCAACAGCCAAAGTCAACCATATCATCTTATTTAATGCATTAAAAATACAAAGGGAAATTTGGCAGTGAGAAAAAGGCCTCATATTAGGCAAAAGTTTAAAAATATTGTATGTGCTCTTGGACCTTCTGCATACGTTTTCATCAACCACTCCATTTTTAGTGTTGTGAACTACTATGCAAAAACTTGTAATTTAATATTTAAAGGACCTGGAGATTTTGCATGAAAGCTTAAAGCTCTCGCAGCAACAAGTTAACCTACCATTGATTGTATTAGGCAAAAAAGTGCACATTTTTTTAAGTAAGCTTGCCAATGGCCATGCTTGCACAACTTACTGAACCACAAATTAGTCAACTGCATTTTAGCTTTACTGTAGCACTTTAGCTTTAGGGTGTTGGTTTGGGTTAATTGTGTTCAATGTCATGTGAATCCAGCAAATTGGGTTGAGTGATCCATGCCTGAATAGGTCATGTAAATGCACCCATTTTAAATGCTGACTACCAGTTGCTCTTGTTAGAGGCATGTGCTTCCCATACTGCACAGATCCAGATAATATCCAGATTCCTTTTTCTTCATCATATTAGGCTAATGTGATCTGAACAAAACATTCTTACCAGCAGAAATGGACAGAGGTTCTTATAATTTTGTTTTTACATTGCTTCAGATGCCCCTATTTTGACATAAAATAGAACAGCGCTATTTGCCACACTATCTTAGACTAGACCTTCTCTGGTTGAGGGCTGAAAGAGAAATCTGAAACTTCAGCACAGAAATGTTCCTTATATTAGTTTTTGTAATTATAGGTTTCTTTCAAACAGTAACAAAGTTGAAGAGAACCATCAACATTGTTAGATATAGGCACTACTAAGAAATACATAAGAAAAATTAGGTTACCACCTATAATTATGCTATACTTGATAAATACAAAAATGTTCACTTTATTCTTAAATCCTATATGCCCAACTGCAGCACATATCACAATAGCCTGAATAATAGTATTGTTTTAATATGAATTTTTTAAAAGATGCTATATAAAATCTAACCTGGCTACCTTATCTGACCTGCAGAAATCTAGATCATTAGATGGCAGCAAATAGCTATCACTTTGTTGTTGTTTAGTGGTCATCTGGATTATTACAACCCAGATATGTCAGTCCTAGTTAAAGAGCAGAGATTTGCATATTTAAATGCATTATTTCAAGCTTTAAAATTTTTAAAGTACAGAAATAATCCAAAGACAGGGAGATTTATGTAAAGGACAGTAACCTGATTTCACTAGAAAGCTATATGTAGTTTTCTGTACTACAGTAGATAAAGACTAATGAATATGCTATTTGAACAAGTATATTTATCCACCACAAAATATTGAGTATCACTTATTCATTCTTGGGGGAAAGGGATGCTGAATAAAAATACAACCCTAAGGCAAATGATCTGGACAGTTTATAATAATAAAACAATCTCACCAATGTTTTGAGCGGGAAAGAATTCCTGGGAAATTTCCAAATCCAAACAGGAAACTAACTTGACTTTTCAAGCAGCAGGGAGCAGATTATGTACATAATGCACGCAAACAGTTAAATCTTAAAAGTTCTTGTCAGCGACAGAAAACAAGTTTAGCAACCCGAACCTGCTCAGTGATATCATAGGGACCAGCCTCTTTAAAGATGTTTATTGGTCATATACAAAATAAAGAATGCTTCATATCAACATACACTATATACATAAATAAATTAACAACACCTCCACTGGGGCTGTGGCAACAAATCCCCAACAGTTATCTACAGATTGAAAAAGGACAATAATTTAGCAATAAATACTGATTAATTACTTGGGTTTCGACTGTTGTACAGGAGAGACCCAGGACATGACAGTATGCTTTTACACCCCTAACATATAGAATTCATCTCCAGTTGTATCAGCTTTGGAGACTGAATTTCTTGTTATCAAAATGTTCCTCCCAGACCTTTTAAACAAATATTTTAAAGCAGTAGTGAAGTCATTTCAATTAGTATTTTTAAGGACTATCTTCAACATTTGGAGAGTGGGGAGGAGCAGTCCATCAGTTCAGTTCATTAAGTACATCAAATATAATTTAGTTTCTCCATAATATTCCAGTTTGACAAAGGATGTAATAAATTCAGAGCAAACCGCAGGTGAGGACAAGGACAAGTAGCACTTGAAACTGCACGGGAATCCCAAATACCTTTGCATAGCCAGATAGTGACATATCTTTATTGGGAATCGGGAGACTACTCACTCAGCTGTGCGGTGCCTCCTATTCATGCAAGTGTCAGCTGCAAGTACCTAGAGCCCACATATACTGTATATCAGATCTGGAAAGAGAATAAGTCCTCATTACTTGGAAGAACCTGCCTGAAGCTCATAGCTAGACCATTAGGTGATCCTTTCTGCATAGGGAGGAGCAATCCTCTGTATGAGCAGTCACAGCTATTCACCTGTTATATTACAGGAAACTGCAGCAGTGCTATTAAACCAGAAAGGAAGATTCCTGCACGTTAATTAATTATTTTACTAACAAAATACAGTTTGAGATATCAGAAAGAGGTGAAAGGCAAGTTGTCAGAAAGTGCTTCTATCTTCACCGGCACAGAAGACAAAGGGTACCACTGGAATACACTACTAGTCCAAGTGAAAGTAATATATAGATATGCCAGCTCTGCTTACTACTAGATTATAGTGAAATGCTACTTCACTGGGATGTGCCAGTGTACAGCAGATGGAAAAACCTGATCAATGACACAAGGAACAACAAATGTTTAATGTCTTCTATGCACAGTAGTACATTCCCTCCTGATCCTGCATCTATTTCACCCAGGAACATATTCCACAAGGACCTAACATCTGAGTAGCCTCTACCCGTTGCTAATCATCACATTCCTCAGTTCTTAGCCTGCAGTTTTTCTTGCATTTTTCTGGAAAGAAAAAGTTGTTTCATTATCCAAAATATCACTTTTACATAATTTACCACGACATAAAACAACCCTACCTTTCCCACCCACCCAAAGCCAACCACATGAGGGAGGAATTCTACTTCACAGAGCTGTTCTGCATCCAGGTAGAAAGCAACGCTCCCCACCTGTTGCATCAAGCAAAATGCCCCATTCAAAACAAAACAACAAAACGAAAACACCCTTCACAGCAGGAAAACCAAACAGTCACCTATAAAACAAGAACCATCACACTCTGAATGCTATATACCAGAAAACAAATTGAGGGGCAAGGGCTTGAGAGGGGAATCTAGGACAGAAAAAAAAACACCTCATGAACACTAGGAGACAGACTGAGAGTGAAGGAAGCTGGGAGGTATGAAGGGTTCCCTTGTCTTCTCCCCCACCTCCAGTTGGAAGATTTACCACTGAGTTCTGGAGCCAGATTTGCTCAATAAATATCCATTTGCTTATAAGAATGTCTTGCAACCCACTCAGATGAAGATACCATCTCACTTATCTAGCCTGGAAAAGGGCAAAAGGTGCATCTTTAGAGGAAAAGACTGAGTCTTGTGGCACCTTAAAGACAAGCAAATATATTATGGCATAGATTTATGTGGACAAGCCAACTTCAATAGATGAAGTATTATCCCAAATTGACCAATTAATACTGTATATAGGTTGTTTATGGAGAAAACTCTTACTATAGGAAGAATAGTCAAAATCTAATTGCAAGAAATATAGATTGCACTTCAAATATATTTTAACATTTTTAGTGACCGCAGACTAATGCAGATAATATACCTTGCTACCAACTTTGCAGAAAATGGAAACTATACTAGTAATATATGCCTGCATGTATAAGGTTTAATAAAATTACTAGTCTGTACTTTTTTATATCTAAAACATGTCTGGATAGTTGTATTTATACACATATATCAGAGCCAATTTAATATCATCTCATGGATCTAATCAAGTAAATTCTAATCCACAAAAGATGATGTAATAGTTTTTAAAGTGCCAGGACACTATTAGTTTTGCTACAAAAAAAACCCCTAGCCACTCTTGCAAAATCCTAGAGGACAGGTTTTCGTTGTCAGAGGCTTCTCATGGCATCCAGGATCTCGATCGTAAAACAAGCAACCCAGGAAGAGGAAGCGCCAAAAGAAATTTATTTAGCCAATTCTAAGGAGTAAAGACTGCCAATCAAGAAATGTCTAGGACGGGTGTCAAACTCACAGCTCGTGGGCCAGATGCATCATGTGCTGGCGATGCCTACACCTGGTTTAGGTAAGAGGAAAAAAGCAGTGATACATCACGTGACGCCGCCGTGACGATGTGAGTTTGACATCCCTGGTCTAGGATGATATGAACTGAAGAGATCCAAAACTATTCATCTGGCTGAAAACAAATTCCTATTTCTGAAATGCAGCCCAACACAGAATTGTATTTTGATAGTATGAAACTATTACCAATGTCTTCGCCTTGCTTTCCTTGGGGCAATGTGCAAATATGGCACAGAGAAGTATGCCAAACAATGGAGAGGCAAATTCTTGAATTAAAATAGCAGGCAGCTCTGATATAAGAGTTGTTTCCTCATACATACATCCAGGTGACATAAATGCCTTTCATGCAATCTCAAAGGAAGTTATGACCGGGAGACCTAAAAGTTCAATCCAGAACCCACCTCTTGTTTATAAATTTGATGGTGAGAAAGTCCCAATTACACATTATTTTTATTTGTATGTTTGACATGAAAGCATAAATATTGCTTATTTCGGTTACAATTGTTTGGTTTTCACAGAATTTAGATTTCTTTGGCAAGGACTAGAAAGTGGAAGGCAATGAAGGGAAGAAATTTTCTACAGCTTAGGACGGAGAGAAAGATGCAAGGAGGTAGTGATATGGAACAATTAAACATAGGAAATTTCTGGCTCTACTAATTCCACACAGATCTGCATTGCTTTCTAAGTCTTTCAAATTAGCAGTGATAAAACATACTCCAAGGGGAATTATCAGTTTTTACTAACCTCAACATAGCTCAGAGCAATTTATTTCACACAGGTATAGTTTTTAAGATCCGAAACCTAAATGTCTTCTTAGTAAGACAAGGCTTAGTAATAACTGTATGCAGCAACCTGCGGACCCATTCCTTTTAAATCTAAAATAAAAAGTAGCAACTAATGTGGCAATGGTGATTTCTGGGTAGAATCTGGAGCCGGGGAAGTGCATGTTCACATTAAAGTACGGTACCTTGTTATTTTTCTCTTTCTCTAAAGTTTGCTGTTCTTAGTGCCTATGTATCCCTCAGTTGTATTTCGCACATCTGTAATTCAAATATGCCAAGAGTAGCACCAAAAACAACGATTAAAAACACCTCCAATCTACTGTGTCAAAAGGGCAGCTGAGATACTGTAAAGAACTGGTGCCCCTCCCTCCATTTCAGGTGAATAATCTGCAGAGGACAGTGGTCTTACAGTGAGAAAAAAAGGGAGTTCCAGCAGATATGATGAAGATATTTTGAAGGCAAGTCCTCATTAAAAGCCTTTTTTCCCTCCAGCATACTCTAGGCAGCAAAATGTTGCCAGTTAATAGATATCAGGAATATCATTTTCAAGGAATGGATTCTCAGCTGATTTTTCTGAATAGTTGTTTCTGGATAGAAACTTGCCTTAGAGCTCATTTGAATTTATTAACCCTGCTTTAAAAGTTATTAAAGCTTCTTTTTCTAAACACGAGACCTAGAATGTAGTTGGAAGTTTTTAAAAAGCCGCAAGAGGTTTTTGAGTCCAGTCTCAGCTGTGGAAATTTCCAGAATTCACTACCTGTGTCATTAAAACAGGCTCTAGTATCTGTTAACTAGAAAATGGCCAAATATGGTGATTTCAAGTGTTCTCAATAGGCTAGTACTCAATGCTTACCAGCTGTCAGTAATTGTGCTCATTCTGATGGCCAATTTTTTGGGCAACAGGTCAAGTGTCCAACTGGATACAAACTCGCATGTTCCTCTTGGTAACACACCCATCATTCCCTCCTTGTAGGCCAATTACAAGGCAACCAAGAGAGAAGATAAAGCAACTTTCTTTGTAATGACTAGCTCTTTCAGAGAAACTAGATTAGGTTTCCCATAAGACTATGTATCCAGAAGATAAAACAATGAATTTGAACTTCCCTGGGTCATGTTGACTATCACATGCTCTTTAGACCTTGTTGAGTTTCTGGCTTAGATCCCTATGTAATGCTCAACATGCTAAAACATAGAAGGAAACAGGCAGGAGATAACAACATCTCTATAGTATTACCAGTGAAAGAATCCTGCTGTAATAGTGGATCTTCACAAATGCTACATACAGTCCAACCCTAGAAAACATATTTTGTGGGCCCTTTGTATGATATGCTGTAAACTGTTTCATATTCCTACATTAACAGGAGTGATCCCTTCTAACCCATTATGACTGCAATTCTGGATTCAACCTTTAGGAACACCCAGCCAAAATATATATATATATATATATTCTTTTTTTTTGGCAATTGTAATACAAGTGACATGATATAATGCAACACTGCCTGCCAGCTATCATTAAGCAGTTTTGTTAACCTCTTAAAAGAACTGATTCTTTTCAGGCTTCAGATTCAGGTAATTTTTCTCATGAGACAGAACCTTTGAGAAGGTCTACTGGCAAATGCCCCAGAAAAACCTGCACTCAGCCCTGGGAAAGCCAAACGAATGCTCACAGGACACCCACATAGCAAAGTGGCCACTGGCACCATCACGTCACAGCGCCACAAAATACCTCAGAGCACAGACAACTAAATACAACAGGAATACAAAAGAAGCAGATGGGGAATTCAAGAATAAGTCACTTTTGGTACAATTGCAAAAAGATATCAAACAGGACTAGCCTCTTTTTTGTTTTTGTTTTTCCTATGTTATTTATAAATTAATGTCTAATAACTCTTTATAAAAACCAACCTCAGAGCCACAAAGACTTAACGAGAAACTTTTAAAATTTGCATTTTTTGTCTCCAAGAATATGACAATCATATATTCTCACCTTCTCAGGCTAAAAGGAGACTGTTAAATAGAAGTGCTTCACCAAATTGTAGATTTGAAACTTAGATCATTTAATAACTCTTTAAATGAATGCTTCTCTTTTAAATAAAGGGCTATTTAAACTACATAAACTAGTTGTGTAAACCATCACACTAGAGACACTGGATACTCTCCAAACACAGAAAACAACTAGTGATTTTGGTCTTGTTCAGTGCAACACACATTAGGCACAAAACTGGCCTGTAGTCACTGCAATGTACCACCACTTCCTCTGGCAGGTAGATACAACAGTGGTCACTCTTGGCTACTTTCCTTCCTCTGCAGCACAGACACCAGGAAATAGCTGTTTCCCCATTTCCCTCTCCTTCAGGAAAAGTCCTAAGGAATCCCATCTTCAGACCTAAAAGGTGTAACGAGGTGGTAATATAAAAATGGTTACACAAACTACCCCCCCGATACCAAGCAATTTACAAGCAGCAGAGTGGACAGCTGACTCAACCCAGGAAGAACGGTATTGAAGTCATCACTGATAGTAGGTCTTCCAGCTCTCTATGACCTCTTCCCTCCCTTTGGATTATTCCTACCCAAGAATGGATTCCATGCTGCTGAAAATCTCTTTGGCAAGAGTACCGAGGTCCTTCAGCTTCCATTTTCAGAACACACTAGGTGGACGGTTCTGTTCATAATGGAAAGGTTGCGTTACCATCAGTCACACCACCAACCAGAACAAGCTAAAAACAAAGCAACTGCAGTGACAAGCAGGCCAGCCGTGTGCCTGTGTGGGCTAGGCCATCTGGGAGAGGGTTGTGCTTTGGGGATTCCGGATGAGCTTTGTGCCTAACTGCCCTGCACAGACAAGCCCAGGCAGTGCTCGTTTCACTAAGACCGGGCGTCCGTTTTGGATTTAACTATTGTGATAACGCTGGTGGTGGCCACTTTGCCGGGAACAAGGGGCCCCATGCTGGAAGCAAGGGGACCCCGGGCAGGGGTGACAGGGCTCCGGGCAACGGTCCGGGCGAAGTTCTGCAGTGCCTCGTACTTGGAACGCAGGGCATCAAGTTCCATTTTCATGCTGGCGTTCTCTGAAGCCAGCTTCTCCACTTCCTGCTGAAGTTCTGCCTTCTGTTTCTCCAACTCTTCCTTCTGCGTTACCCTCTTGACCCGGCAGCTGGCAGCATAGCCTCTGTTCTTCAGGGTTCGCCGGCGTTGCTTGAGTTGGATTATCTCTTCCTTAGATAAGCCTCGCAGATGCTGGTTCAACTCCCGTACAGACATGGTCACCAGCTCTTCATCTGTCAAGCTGGTCCCATTCTCCCCTGGCTCCCGCTTCACCTGCAGAGACCGTAGAAACATGCTTTAGTGGGATTCTGGTTGCATGCATGGCCAGCTAATCCCAAGTCTTGCCTTATTACCTTCAAGGCTTTGTTTCCTTTGTTGGGGGTCGTCATAACACGCAAGCCTTCACAATCAGATTCTGTAAGATAGAAAATGAGTAGATGTTATCGAAGTCAAGTTCTACATCATTCAAAAGCAGCCATATATCTATATATACTCAGGCTAGGCAGGAAAGGAAGCACCAAAGACAGGTGTTCTCTACACAGCATGAACCAACTGTGGGATTTACATGAGCTCTTGACAAATTCTGCACAGTCTCTGCCAACCCCACAGCTTTCTATAAATCTTAAGAGTAAATGCTCACGAAAAGGAAGATTTGGAAGTTTGGGAGGAGCTGGAGTAGGATGAAACCACATTTAAAAATAGCCTGGCAGCCAGGGTCCTGCATGGCTGTGCTGAGCCAGTCATGCTGACTCAGCATATTAGCAGCCTTGCTCAGAGTGCACGCCTTATACTAGAGCACAGCCTAGCAAGAGAACTGCAGTCTAAGAGAGTTGCCAAGGAATTACCCTTATAGACTTCTCTTAACAGGGTTCAGAGCAACACTATATCTCCACAGTTGTAAGGGAGAATATTCAAGAGTATCCCCTATTTAAAAAGAGATGTCAGTTCATTAATCCATTCTGCCTGACGTATATCTTTATCTAGAAAACAGAACAGCAAGACTAGAGGATGGATGGAAGGAAAGGACAGACAAGGGAATAATGGGAAACATCCAGAACCTTAGAGAATTACCTGTCTCCAGGTTACTACATATACTATATACTATAATTGAATAGTCATTACTGAACACAAATCTATTATTGTGGTTCTGATAACCTGTCTTCTTTTGACTAGCTTTTCCCGTGCGTGTTAATAGAAGAACGGTGGTAGGTACACAAAATTGAGAAAAAGAAACAAATTCATCTGGGTGGGATTCTGACTAGCAATACAGAAATTAAACATTTCCATTTATTTCCCTGTCCAGTTGCTTCCTTTCACATTGTCATTTTACCAACAGGACTAAAAATAACCTGAGATACAGCAACTTTTTCAGAGATGCAGATAAAAATAATCCCCGTTCTTATGAAATCACCTATTTACTTATTGCAGGGGTGTCAAACTTGTGACCCGTGGGCCGGACGCGTCACACACAGGCCACACCCACCCCAGCTCCGCGAATGGGAAAAACATTGCGGAAGATCACATGATGGCAATGTGACGTGGCAAATTTGACATCCGTGACTTATTGTAGTCATGTTGCATTGTTCTAAATTTCCAGACAATTCATTATTTAGGAAACGTGTGCTGCTGATAACTTATTGTTTATTTCAGAAATTCTTCCAAAAATGGAAAATTTAAAAAAGTTTTAAAATTTTGAGAATGAGGCTTCCTCATTTATGCTTTTAGCATATATCATATAGGTCTTGGATGGAGGCAATTGAAATTATAATATCAGTATTCAGAAGAAATAAAGTTATCTGAGATAACAGACATTTGCTAGCAACTCTACATTACCTGAATACACACTAATCTGTATTAATAACTTACATTGCTGAAATCACTCCTTAAATTCACAAGAGCTCTTAGGCACACACACATATAGAGAAATCTTGTTACTCAGTGTGGCTGTCTTGAGTAAACCAAAACTATCCACCAGTTTCCTAAACAGAGGAAATCAAATACTTCTACTGTATTTTGTTCTCAACATTCAACCTGCAACAATGTGCAAGAATAGTTACTTTCTCTTAAAGAAGACCTGATAGCTCCCCCAAACCATTGAAGCAGATGTTGTAAATTACACCTTTAATTGCTCCTCTGGAACAGCTCAGAAGCCTCAATAATTGCTCCCCACATCCTTAAAAAAAGATGCTTTTTAAGGAAGAAAAAAATGGCCAGCGGTATCTCAGGCATAGAGAAGTCACCATGGATAAGGATTTTTATGTTTATCTTTCACTCATGTGCCTCCACACATGGCAGCACCTGGCTGACCATATCTATTCTCATAAGCTATGCGGGGTCTGGGCTCATGTGGGAGACCATCAGAGCATTTCAGGGCTCTGGGGCTAGACATCAAGCCAAAAGACATCTCAGGCAATAATAAACCACCTCCGTAGCAAAACTGCATGGATGCAGATTACCTTTTACTCACCCAAGCATATCGTCAGTATTTACATAATAAATGCCTCTTCCACACCGACTGGGTTCTTGTTTGCTGAATGTATAAAACATCAGTTCACATTTATAGGAAAGAACTAAGACAAGCTAGTGTCAGCAAAAGCAAAAAAAATGGTCCCCCAGCAGCACCCCAGAAGGGATGGCTTCAGCGCTTTCCAAGATCACTAATAAGCCAGCCAAACAACTCAGATACTCCTAGAGCACTAAAAATTGCTGACAAGTCAAATTCTTGTGCCCAAAAGACATGACTACAGTCACTGATTAAAGCTCTAATATACTTAATATAGCGGGCCACAACTGTCTTAATGGGACCCCACTGCCTTATTTTTGCTTCTGCAGCTAAGAAACAAGTTTGAAACACGTATTAATTGTACAGTAAGGCACGTACTGTACAGCTTACTGTGCTTTGCTATCAAAAAGTTTTAGACCCACAATTTGGGAATCAGTACCTCAAGTATGTGGGTAACACAGACAGTAACCAGTAGCCTTGTTTTCTGATTAGAAAAAAATTACAAGAGGAAGAATGTTTCCATTACTGTAACACTGCTTGAAATATTGTGTTTAAGTCAACACTGGAGCAGACACAACTATCATATAGGCACCAATTTATTTATATAGTTTTTAATTTTCCAGCTTTATCTAAAAGCCACATGCAGCCATAGGAACCAGGAACAAAACTGTAAATAAAGCAAGAGGAAGTCATTTATTCATTGAAAAGTCAAGTCTAACGTACACTTCTTTCCTATATAAGTTTTATCTAGACATGTCAGTGTTAAGTACCATTACTAACGCTCATGTGAGAGGAATATGAACACAGGCAACATAACAAAACTGCATGACCAAAAACGGATTTGGTATCATACTGTAAATCCAGTACAGATCAGAACCTTAAGAATCAGTATGCTAGCATTAGTGACAATCAATTAAAAAATCCCAAGGAAATGTTGCTAGTAGGAAAGTATACAAAGGATTAACCGTCTGGATACTTTAGTGAGCCTCTTCGTAAGGCAAGTACTGTACTTCTAGTAGATATCAGGATTAATGCTTAGGAAAGCAATTAACATGCGGGAAGTGAGAAGATTGCACAGAAGGACTGAAAACTGACTGGAGCTGATATTCCTTGTTAAAAGTGATTGGCATAGATTGCTGTGTAGAGAAGATGTAATATTAGGTCCAGTAGCTCCGAGACTCAAACACAAAAAAGTTCTTCATTTGTCCTAAACTTCTAAAGATTAAGAATCTTTTAATTCAAGGAATGTAACATTAGTTATCAATATCAGATATCATATAGATTCAATTGTAGAAAGATTCATTTCCATTCATCATTCATAAAAAAAAGAAAAACACCAAGGAAAGTGATGATTAAGTGGAAAAAAAAACCTATAAAAATTTTCACATTCTGTATTATGCCTGAATTAGGATATATACAAGGTCTTTTTATAGCCCTGCATACAAGCTGCACTTGTGAATATCTTGCAAGAAGGACAGCCAGAGAGAATTGGCATCCAGACAGAGGCAAACTTGGTCTAACTCCCTAGACTGCTGATTTCTCAGCTTTTTGACAGCTTCCCGAAGAAAGATCACACTGAAAAGTGCCAAGTGCGACGGCTGTAAAGGAAAAAAAGTGCAACCTCAACACATTTTGCCAGAAGTCCAAAAGGCCTGCACTCAGCACAAGTGCCGCCAATTCTTTGCTTACAATAGAGCTGACAGCAGAGTACATGATTCAACACAGGCCCCATTCTCAACATTCCTGGTTCAGCGCGCTATGCCATCAAACTAGTGTAAACACAATGACATCACCCATTCCAGCAGTAAAGGCAGCACCATCACAGAAAGAAAAAAAAACTTTTAAGAGATGAAAAAGAAAACAGGCTACAGGGAGAAGCTGGAGGTTTTTCCACATGTGTAGTATAAAAAGAAGTGTTGACACTATCTTGTTCTCATCTACACATATATGGTTCTGCTGTTCATACATTTACAGAAACTTGTCTACAAATAACTTCCCAATTAGTTTCTTAAACTTACATTGACATTTTAGCTAGTGCTCTTAAACTGAGCAAAAGAATGTAGAAGAAAATGCTTGTCCTGTAAAATACCCAAAGATACCACCACTAGGAAATATTGCCTCCTCCAAATCAACACTACTTGCCTCAGGCAAAGTCTCCCAAATGTATCTAATGTTTCCGCTTGCTTTCTACCACTGTACCTCTTACTCAGCAGAATGAAAATCAAAATTCTACTTTTCCTACATATCTAGAAGACTGTCAGCCTCACACCATTCCTATAATTGAAACTCATTTTTATATCAAAAACAAAGTTCTCTTCATATTTCTGTTTCTGAATAAATCAGAGTTTGCTTTCTTGTGAGCCACAAGTCACATAAGGAATTGCAATTTTGTAAATAGTCAATGCTCACTGAGTTAGTCAAATAATTTCAGCATTTATGTCTTCTGGCCTATTTATCTCCAATTTGAGATAATAGAAAAATAGTGAGAGGCATTTCAGTTTTAAAATTATGTCCACCTAATTATTTTTGCTCTATATCAGATATGACTGGTTTATAATATCTTAACTATTCATTTTTCTCAAAATAGATGTATCATCCCAAAAAAATATTAAATTTTATTTTAGAATCACAAGGAAAAAAGAATCTCGGTTGAAAAGACATTATACTAAAGTGGCTAGCTCTTTACCTGCAATACATTTACAGATAATTAGCATGCCTTCACTATTCAAATTTATTTATATTCCCATTAATACCTAAGCATTATCAGACTGACAGAGGACAAACTGCCCTCTGTAGGTGAGAATGGAAGAGCTCTGCTGTGAGAATTTCCCAGAAGGGACTCAACAGAGAACCGATGCACTTGTTGCACATCTGTGCTTTGGTATACAAATGAGCCACCCAGAACTGCATTTTATGTCCTTTGCATTTATGCAAAACAATATGCCAAGATTTTTTTTCCAGAGCTCTTAAAAAATTGAGACAACATGAACTACAACAGAAAGAGTGTTCCCATAAAGCTGTGGTTTTCAGGACCTACAATTTTACTATCCAAAACAAGAGCCAGTCAGTATCTCTGTGCACGGAGAGTATAAGAACACCCCAGCAGCTCTCTCATTCATTCCCCAAAGGATTCCCAATGGCTCCATAAACCATTTTTACCAAGTTCATATTCACACTCTCTCTTACCTTCTTGTTCACTACAAATGCACACAGCATTACAGTAACGCTAAGGATCAGCAACTGTCACAAGGACTTATAGACAAATAGCTGAAAGAAAGGGGATCTGAGGTCAAGTCCGACTACCCCACAAAATGATGAACCAGCAGATTACCTGTTTGGGTTCCCCTTTTTCTTTTGCCTGCGTCCCCTTAACCCTAGTTAGCCCCCATTCCTTTTTTTTGGCGTGTGCGTGCGGCATATACTGATGGGTGACCTCATGTTGATGAGTCAGCAGTGTCTGGACTCTGCACACAGATGGCCGCGCCAGGAGATACAACAGGGTAATTCAGTCCACCCCATCCGTACACTATGTGAAGCATCCCCCCACTCCACCGCTCCTCAGCCCCACCCCAAAAACATTCGGCCCTTTCCTCCGTTCCCAGACACCTGATGAGTCAGCACGGCAAGCCCTTTTCACACTCGCAGACATGGCTGCACGTCCTCGGAGCCGCACACACACACACACGGCGACTTTCGGCGTGCGGGGAAACAGCTTACCTCCCTCCCCGGCTACTTTCTCAGATGGCAAGGGCGCGCTCAACGCTTAGGTAGTCCAAGAACAAGCGGGGAAGGGCCGGACTTCTTCTTCTTCTTTCCACCTCACCTCCGGAGAAGGAAAACTCAAACCATCGCGACGACCCCGGAAAAAAGAGAGGAGCCAGGGAGCGACGGCATTTCTCTCTCCCGCGACCTGCCGCCGCGGGCAACAAGGACGGCCACCCACGCCGCAGACCCACTCCAGAGGGAAACGGCAGGGAGGAGGAGGAGGAGGAGGGAAACCCACCCACCTGTCAGCCACGGAAAAAGGAAGTCGGCGAGCGGAGGAAGAGACGGGAGAAAAGAAGCTCGGCGGGCGAAATGCGGTCCCCGCCAGGCTCACCTCGCCCTCTCAGCCTCCCCACTCTGACACACGCACCCTCCGCCGAGCCCGCCAGAACATTCCCGGGTGGGAACAGCCGCGGGGGGGTGGTGAGAGAGCGAGAGCGAGTGGGAGCCGCGATCGCGCTCCCGGCAGCTCTAGTCCAGAGCAGGAGGCGCTTTTTTCCAAAAATAAACACCGCGGGGAGGAATGCAACTCCAGAAGCCGACCGTCCGGGAAAGGAGCAGTCTTCCCTAAGGGAAACCCCCACCCCCCGCATTAATTCCCTTCTCCTTCTCCTCCCTTCTCCACCTCCCTTTCCTTTCTTTCTTCCTCCCGCTCTTGCTTGGGGGGGGGGTTGTCACTAGCCGTCCTCCCTACCCCCACCCTTCCAAAGGGGATCCGGGGCCCTGGGCAGCCCCGAGCAAGCTCTCACCCTCCGCTCGGTGCCTCCGGAGGGGGGGGGGTCCGGGGCGGGGAGGGGGGAGGCCGCCACGCACACAGGGACTGAGGAGTCCGGGGTCCGCCGCTACCGCCGCTCACGGACACGTCACGTGATGTTTGGGTCACGTGCCTCCATTCATGAAGCCGTTTCGGTGCAGCCGCCCCGAGCCTTAAAGGGGGAGGCGCCCCAAAAGGTTCCGTCCGCCCGGCTCTTGTCTTTCCCTCCCCCGCCCATCCCTCAGAACAATAACAGCGGGCGGGAGCGCGGCTGGGAAGCTGGTGGGAAAAACAAGTGGCTCACGTGCCAGGAGGGCGCGCGCGCGCGCACGGTGTTGGGGCGGGTCCACAACGTCGAGGTTGAACCAGAAGGGCTGAGGTGGCGCGAGACGGAGCCGCGTTCTACGCCTAGCCCTCCCTCCCCATTGTGAAGCGTTTGGTACCAGACAGCGAGTGGGAGGCTGTGATTCGATCATCCTCGACTAGCCGGGCTTTACAACTCAAAAGAGTTTCCTATTTTTTTTCGGGGGCGGGGCGGCGGACTACAAACAGCTGTTTTCGGAAAGAAGCCAGTTTTGCGAAAATATAGATGGAAGAAGCAGAAAATGACCCTGGTAGGGTCTGTGGTTAAAAAGAAGACCAGATAGGTATCCCTGACCTTTCCGTTTTCCCGAGACTGAAAGAAGAATATTTGGAAACTTTTTGATTTAAAAAAAACACCACGATAAACAAGCGTATTTTTAGACATAAAAATAAACCAGTTCGGTGAAAGCAATTACACGACACTAAATTCAGATATTGCAATATCCCTGCTGAAGAATAAATATCTTTAAAAAAAAAAGCGGCACGAGTCTTTGAGATTGATTACCCCGCAGCGTGTGGACAAAAATTTTGTATTGGCGCGGGAGGTACTGCTATCTAAGGTTAGTCTGCATATTCTATAGTAGAGATAGACATGTGAGTTGCCAGTATTTCTCAGCTACACTCATCCTGCATCCCCGCAGGTGCAGGATCCGCTATTTATCAACTAGATCCTTAGAAAAGGGGGGAGGGAAGGGGAGAGACAAGTGCTGGTTGTTTACAAAATCATTAGGAAGAGATATCCAACGGGGTACTTCGGTGCCAAAAGAGTCCCCGAAGGTTTCAGAGAGCAAGTCTTGTAGCTGATGCCTCCAAATTTGCAAGACATAGGCCATTTCTTCATTAGTGTTTTATAGCATTTTATAGCAACATCAGCCAATGCTGTGGCAATATAAAGCTTCATTACTGTTATTAGCACAGCAATGTTTGAATGAGGCTATAAGATGCTATAAATGACTTTAGAGAAAATGGCCTTATAATATCTTTTTAGACACTATATGGAATGCCAGACAGTTTTTATTATCTAGCCAATAATACTGTAGTAAAATGTGGTACCTGATCCACAATTTCATTGTAAATAAGCTGCCTAAGCCAACACTTTAAATTTTTCTAGACGATGACTTGCTTACTAGAAAGTTTTCAAACCTTTCACTCACAGTATTTCCTCAATAGTGCTTTCTTCATAGTGAGCAAATAAATCAATCATTTAATAGTTCTGCAGCTATCCCCGCTTATCAGAACCCTGTAGATCCAGGCTTGTATTAAAAGGGAAGCAAGAGAGAAAATGTTAGCCTGCAGCTATGTTTGTGTTTTGTCTTTTTAGTCTGTAGGTGTTTACCTAAACTGTCAAGATGCTTTTGCTTCCTATTCCACAGGCCAATTTGTAACGTATGTCAGACAGTTCTTCATATCTCACATAGATATTCAGTCACATACAGACTTTGGAAAGTATATTATTCCCAGAAACTGGCTTAGGACCAGGCATCTCTAAGAATAGCCTTTGCCATATATCTGAATCCCTCCAAAGAGTCAGATATGCTCAAGCAACTAAAATTCTAATAGCTCTTAATTTCTCTTCATTAATAAAACAAATACTGTATTATGTGGGTGAAATGCCTATAGCTACCAGCCAACCACCCAGGAAATTGAACTTGTCATAGCTGAATCACTAATTTACCTAGTTTATACATCATGGGAATTGCCGTGAGATGCAAGTTATAAGTCTCGTTTTTCATTTCATTAACAATGAGCCAGTATTTCTTGATGCCCACCTTGTGGTGCTCTCCCATCTCTTTAAGGAATACCTCTCTCCCCTCCCCACATTTGTGTTAAGTCTTTGCTGTGTCTACACTTTCTCAAAACTGCGGAAATTGTAAGGAGCAGTGAGGTCTGGGCTGAAAATGCTGATGCAGGAAAGTTGCACTCACAGCTGTTTCTTGTTTAGGTGCCTGGGAAGGCGAATACTGCAGCACACTTCAAAGCTAGAGATAAGACAAAGTATAAACTGTTGTACCTAGTAAAAAATCTCAAGAGACCTTGATCAGATTGATTTCATCTTCTAAAGCTGCAGTGGGAAAGAAACTTGTTTCCTTTGAGTTTCACACATACTGTAAAAAACACTCTCTTGCAAAAGTCACTGGAAGCCAAATTTAAGTAGAGCGAGAACAAAACTATAGCGATACAATGCTGCAATTTGATAAGAACTTTATCCTTCAAAATTGTGTCTGCAAAGGTGTCTGTATAAATATATTAAGCTGTTAATGGTTAGTGTAGCAAAGTCAGGAGAACAGTAAGCAATTATGGCTATTCAGGTTTTTAAAGCCTGAAGGAACTGATTGTCAGATATAAAAAAGGTGATGTCTGAATGTATGAAACTTTGGCCCATGTTAAACAGAGCTACTATAGAACTGTAACTATGAAACGGGCTCCAACACAAGTTGTTACTATCCAGATTTGTCAAGATTACCAATGATTGTCAACTATGGAAAAACAGTCTGATTCAGAGTACAGTAAATAGGGGAAAACCACAGACCTGTCCTCTTGTTGGAACTATGAAGCCTACCTAGGTTACTAATTTAACTTCCATTGTGAGGAAAAAGTTCACATAAATAGCATTTCTGAGTTACCAATGGTTCTAGTATTAAATACTAGCTTCTAGTATTAATATCTGATATAGCCAGTTTCTCTAATATACCACACCTTTTAATATCTTGCAAAGTATTAATAGATTGTAATTTTCTAGATAATTCATTTTTATTCTATAAATATGGCCTGTCTTTCTTAAATGTTTTGGATACACACACACACACACACTAATTTATTGAAGTGGACACCAGTGTGTCTGCAGGTACTCTCTTAATGTTTGCTTAGTATCCTACCTCATCTTTCAAAATTATTTCAGTTACAACCATACAATGGGTTGATGATTGCCACATAGCAAGGTACCATCACTCATCACCATCTTTATTTCCAAATATGTAGTTTTATCTACATAAACATCATAGAAATTCTTAGAGGATAGGAGTAGGGACAGACAGTGCTTCGTTTGGAAATGTGCCCACATCCTCCAGGGCTGGGGGTGAAGGCAGGAGCATAAGATAATAGAAAGCATTGGGAGTGGGAGCAGAACAAGTACACCAGCTTGCCTTTTGAAAAAATGTGGGTTTGGGAATATTTTTACCTATTAGGGCAGCGATTTTGACAATGTCATCCCTCAACAACTGTATTATGATAGCCCCATGTCCCATTTCATAATTATAAATGTATGTTGGCTCAAAACTATGAACCATTCCTGATGCATAGGTTTGCTCAGTCTTTTATCATGCTCTAGTCATGAATACGTTCTGAATACACAACCCCTGAAAAATGGGGGGTTTGTCTCTTGTCATTCTGAATTGTTTTTCATTTTTTTCCCTTTTCTACATAATGGTGAAGGATAGTATTTCAATGGATTGTAGATTAAAAGCCTCTTGAAAAATGCTAATAAACTTTATATGATTAAAAAAATGAAACCAGAACCTGTACTATAATTGAAACTTACCACTAAAGGTCACATTAGGTACACAGGTATCTCTACCTGCTTTCCTTGTAGTTTGTATTTTATACCAAAAGCAGCCATCAGACGAAATAACAGGTGGGAATTGGAGAGACCAGAGACTGGTAAACCCTTTAATTCCAAGCTGTTTCTTTTTTTTCCTGGAAGAACAGGTAACCGTGTCATAATAAAATTTCTCCAATCAGCAGAAAGGGAAAAAGTAAAGAAATTTAACTCCTGTCGGGCTTCTCTTTCATTTAAAAAAATAAGAGTCAAGGACTGTCTGTTCCTATACTTTTGTCCTAAAGCATTCCTATAAATGGTAATATTAGTTGCTGAACCTGTTTTTTCTAAATACAGGGTGAAAAAGAAATGGCTTAATTTATTTTAATTATAATCTCAATTCTTCATCAAGATGGATAATTTTTCCTTATCAATCTTATTTATCAAATTTTAAATTATGAAGACAGATATCTATTGCCTTTTTCAATAATACAATTAAATGTTACATAAATACTTCAATCAGAAAGTCAATGCCTGAAACTGATGTACATTTTGTGATTTATTATACATAGGCATAATGTAAATTAGTCCTCTAATAGAAAATTAGTGTTACTCTATAGGGAAGATAGTAATGCTGTATCAACTTGACCTACTTGATCCTTTTTGAAACAAAAAAAAATCTTACATAATATTGGATATATTTTACCACTTTTTATTAAAAAAAAACTTTCTCAAACCAGTTTACAAAATATTAAATATATAACATGTTAAAACAATATTAGAAACATATAAAGCAAGCAGGATACTAACAATGGAAGGTATCTACAGACCAATTACATATTTATCTATAATTGGAGTAGAACGTGGCTAGAATGGGATGGGTCAGAATTTCTGCCTCTTAGAGCTTGCAATCTATAAAAACCATGGAAAGGGAAATAGGAAGTAAAATAGGCATATACACTGCAGGCAGAAAAATATCTGGAAAGAATGACAGAATGCACTATATGTTCCTAATGCAAAATCTCTAACTATGACATGGAGTTCAATTAATACTCAGTCATGTATTCATTACAATAAAGTGCATTCTCCAGAGAAACAAATATTGTAGCAGCTCAATACATTTTTGTCAAGGCAAACTACTCCAACATGAATAGATTTTCTTTGCAAACCACTCTTCGTAATTTCTCTTTTGAAAGCCATACCTAAAAAAATATGTATGGGAAGAATTTATTGGCCTGTCAAAGGGGTAAAGGTTAGGAGCTGAATGGCATTCTGGAGAATACACACTCTGCCAAAAACATGTGAATGGGACAACTGTATCACAGAAAATATTAAGTTCCTTAATTAAAGTTTACCTAAATAATTTGCTCATGGGCTGCATTAGGTGAATATATGCCTTGTTACCAATGCTATTTACTGCAATCTGTATCCTATGTCTTAACAATTAAGTTAAATATGCCAAATTTTATTCTCTCATATGGTTGTGCAGAGAGCTGGATTCAAAGGATAAAAAGTTACAGTATAATGGCTACAGGGAGCCCCTGTGTCTTTTCCAGAGTTTATATGACTGCCCTCTACTGGCATACCATCCCAGAAAAAGATGTTTAGTCTAAGACAACATCCCCCAACCTTCTAGGCACCGGGGTCCGGTTCTGTGGAGAGATATTTTTCCGCAGACTGGAGGGGGTATGGTTTCGCATGCTGCCTGCATCCCGTGGATGGGACTTTGCTTGTATATGGGGTCCAGTTTCTAGCATGCCGCAAACCAGGGATTGGGGACCCATGGTCTAAGACATTCCTGGCAGGTGAAATGTCCAAATCATATTTTCCCCTCAAATCCAGATAATTGCACAGTCCTATTATTTTTACTATTTACTATTTCAAAAATATTTATAAAGTATTTTTAAAGAAAAAAATGAGCAATATTATTTTCCATTCTTTCTCTTATTGGAGACATAGGCCATAATACACCTACCAATACCTCAAATTTTATTTAGTTATACACAAGGACAGACAGACAGACAGACAGACATTTCTCTTTGCATCAATATTTTTTTTCCTTTTCATGTACTATGTACAATGAGAATGGTAGTCCATATCTAGAAGGCCTTAGGATGAAAACTACTCATGTTTTATGTGCATAAAATTATTGTGTACATTTTACAGTCACACAAATCACATGAAAATTGTTCTATAACCAAGGTAGCCAACAGCTACTGATAGAAAATATTTTGTTCTCATTCTGCTCCATGTGCAGGAGTCTCATATCAATTTATACTTCAGAATGAGGGCATGAAAATTCAGCAAGAAGTCCTAAGTCAGGGGAAAGTTTTTGCAGTTTCAGATAATATAAAGAAACATTTTGAAAAATTTGTGCAGGCTTCAGGCCCATGTCTTTTGTTGTCAGTATTATTCAAGGTTGCAAGGTTAAGAGCTCTAAATCACAGTTGATAAAAATTGCTCCCTCGTTTTGTTTAGAAATGACAAATTTTGGAAACAAAGCTTTAGCAAAAATACACAATTCTTTCTTTCTCCATTCCCTTACCCCAAGTTTTATTCCAAGATCATTGGTAACAATCTGATCAATAAGGAGATCTTAGAATAATTTCATTTGGCAATGATTTTTATGTAGTTTAGTAAGGGTAAAAGTCTACTGTAAAAAGAGGTTTCTCTACTGCTTACCTTTAATGTTCTATTTATCTGCCATGCTTCTAGAAGAGTTTAAGAAACTACAGTGGGAATATGAATTGCTATCCCACTTCCATTACTAAGAGAGGGTAATCAGATGAACCCTAAATATTGGATTTCATTGGGTTTTTTTTCAGTGATCAGCAAAATTATATAAAACCTAGAAATTAACATAAAACCTTCCTCTAGCGAAAAAATCTCTGATAGGAAACAGTTTTGTTTTCCATTTATGATAGTTATACGATGTTAGCAGTTACTGGAATTTTATTAAGCCCTAATAGAGCACGTAATGTCTACTACGTATAAGTTTTTCTGTTTATTGTTGTATGGTTATAGAAGTTACAAGTAATTAAGTACATATAGTATGGTGCAGCAAGCATTTTGGACCAGTAAACATATGTGAAGATTTCAGAATCAGCTGTGCCCATTCTCTCTAAAGGGCTGCTGTGAGGGAGGGGTTAGCTATTCAAAAAAAGCCACCTATGGTGTGCATGTCCCATTAAAATGATATGTTTGGAGGGCAAACTGTGAAGTTGTTCCACCCCATCCTCAGGAAGGATTCTACATGTGGATGTCCTAACAGGAAAACAGATCAAGAAGCTTGGAAACCCTGAAAAATGAAACAATGATGGACCAAGCAAAAACAATATGACAAAGAAAAATTAAAGATACCATGCGATACCAGCATGGTTGTACAAAGAGCCCTCTTACATGTAGAGGGAGAAAAGATCAAGTAGAAAGAATGGAAAGAGGGGCACAGAACTAAAGCAGAATCCAGCAAGCAGACTGAATTTACAAGGAGGGAGTCAGGATAACAAAGGACAGGAATGGGCTAAAACTTGCTGTACAAAATTTTGTTTATATATAGCACCACAAACCAAACAAAAAGTACAGTTACCATGTGCTTTACTGCTTAATTGCTCAACTGTCACAGGAAACAGAAACTCTCCTTAGA
>JANHFL010010189.1:152107-167745 GCA_032468155.1 Oxyrhabdium leporinum | reverse complement strand
AGAGGAAGGGGTCAAGCTATTTTCTAAAGCACCTGTAGGCCAGACAAGGAATAACGGATGGAAACTGAACAAGGAGAAATTTAACCTGGAAATAAGGAGAAATTTTCTGATGGTGAGAACAATCAACCAGTGGAACGGCTTGCCTTCGGACGTTGTGGGAGCTTCATCACTTCAGACTTTCAAGAGATTGGACTGCCATCTGTCAGAAACGGTGTAGGGTTTCCTGTTTCGGCAAGGGGTTGGACTAGATGACCTACAATGTCCCTTCCAACTCTGTTAATCTAATCTAATCTAGATGATACCTGGAAGATTTGGAGCCCTAGACTTTTGAAAAATTTACCAAAACATAGCAGTGAATTGTGGGCCACAGTCTGAAACCATCTGTTCAGTTAACCATGTGTACAGTAGATATGCTTTGACTGTGGGCAGACCTGGACAAGCTATTCAATGAGTCATCTTAGTTAAAGTGTTTGTCACTACCAAGATTGTCGTGTTACCTTTTGACTTAGATAGATATAAAATCCTAAGATACAGTGGCCCTTGGATGTGTTGGGTCATATAATGGCATGAAAAATCCCAATGATTTGTCTAATAACATCTTTTCCTCTACCACTGGCAGAGGTGACATACCAACTTACATTATCTTGGATTCATGGATATCAAAAATCTTCACAAATTAAAGTGTCTTGAAGAAACCAAAGTGTCCTGCAGCTGGACTATCATGGCATAGCAGCACCCTTCTCTTAGTTCTCGATTGTGGTAATTCGTGGCCCAAAGGTGTTTTGGGGTTTGGCATATATAGCCTGAAATTAAAGGCTGAATTCAGCTATGTTTTTCAGCAGGGGGCTCTGGTGCATTAGCAACCATTTGGCCCATTTAGCAGTCTCCTGACAAGCTGATGACAAATCCAACCCTGAGTCTGAGATAAAATGTTCACTTCTTAGGCTCATATAGAGGTTGTACTGTGCCCAAAAGGTGCGAAATTGAGTCAGCACCCCATCAAACTTTTCTGGGCATGCTACTGAACATTTCTGATTTGTGTGGCACTGTTGCTGCTGCCTGCAATGACTAGATTTGCAGAGCTTGTAAAGGTGTTTTAAGTAGCACAACCTGCTGCATGAATGAGAGTTTTTGGCGGCAAGTTGATCCATGACAATTTCCATTGTTATGTGGCCAGTAATTACTCTCCCTAGGTGACTGGGACTTAGGCTGATGACAATCTCTTCTGTCCTGGCCCACAGAAAGACATACTTCAAAACATTCTGTTTTGAAATAGAACTCCTGATGTGGTGGAAGAAATATCCTTCTGGGTTCTTTTCCAAGTGGGGAAAAAGACACTGGAAACATGGTGACTGCTTGGAAACATGGTTTAATGGTGAACAGCAGGACCACGTGGTTTTGATGGATAGGATCACATGCCTTAGAGATATTGGGCGAAGAAAAAAAAGGGAAGAGATGCTGAGAGTCTCTTGGTTTTATACCCTCTCTGGCCTTGAATTTCCTGGGGCACACGAAGAGTATCCTGATTGGTTGTTGTCAGAGATCATGGCTAGCTTTGTAGGTTGTGTGCCGAGTTCGGTTGAATCTTGCTGGGTGATGCAGGGAAGGGTAATTAAATGGCTCTGCCTGTAGGAGGTAGATCTTTGTTATGAGGAATAGACTGGCCCAGGCCTTAAAGGCCCATTAACAAATGTGGGAGGGCTGCGTTTCTGCCTCTCTGAGTTTCTACTTTTCTTTTAGGGGAAATATTCTGCCTTTTTAGTATAACCTAAAATATTTCATTTCTCTAGGGAGGGGTGGGTTTTAACATCCAACAAGTGGCAAAAGGCTTGAACAAATAAGAAGGCAACTAAGAGGTACATGGTGGTGAGATACAAAGAGAGTTGTCCCCACAGATCTGTGAAATATGAGATGCATGGCTCCTCTTATGTAGGAGTGGCATAGCCAGGATTGTTTCTCTTGACAGGTCAGGGTTTTCTGGCCAATAGTCTTTGTTCAGCCCTTCTCTCCTCACAGTGGGCCTTGCTATCTTTGCCTCTTTTGACTTCTAGTGATAACTGTCTTTCTTGGTTGCTAAGCAACTCTTCCAGCTGAATCCCCTCAGGCTGATGATTCTCTTCGTTTTCCAAGTCTGAACTGGCCACTGCACCGAGAGATGCGGCAAAAATAACTGCTTGGTACCTTCACATTCAGATAAAGTTGCTTCAGACTGCCACTCGAGTGTCATTCTTACTCTACTGTGCTTTGTTGTCAGGCATATATTTGATCATAAATGAACACACTGATTAGAAAATGGATTTATTACTGTTTATTACTATCAAATTTTCAGATAGTGTAGTTGCTGAAGTAGTCTCTAATGAAGGAGTGGGTATATAGAGATAAGCATAGTAGCTTTTTTAACTTGGAATACAGGTGGTTCTCGGCTTATGAGTCCAATTGAGCCCAATATTTTTGTTGCTAAGCAAGATAGTTAAGTGAATTTTGCTCCATTTTGACATTCCATGCCAATTGTTAAGTGAATCACTGAAGTTTTTGAATTAGTAACACAGCTGTTAAGTGAATCTGACTTCCCCACTGACTTTGTTTTTAGAGTTACAAAAGATTATCACATGACCCCGGGACACTGCAACTGTCATAAATAAATTTTGAACACATGACCATGGGGATGGTGCAACTTTGTGTAAAAAAGGTCATGTTACTTTTTTCAGTGCCACTGTAACTGGTCATTAAATGGTTATGAGGACTACCTATGAGTATTATTTATATGCACTATTTGTGCAACTTCAGAAAAAGCAGCAGAGAATATGACAATGGCAGACACATAGAGCCGCAGTTTTTTCAGTGCTTTATATTGCAAGTATATGTTAATAGTAACTCAGATCAAGGTTTTGTACTGGTTTCTGATAATTTGTTGCCAAGGATAGTTGATATGTGGCATTAATATGAAAACTGCCTATAGGAGATAGAAGGAAACAATCCAAATCACAAAATAAACCATGAAGTATTTAAAAATAAAAGTTTTGGAATGAAAGTCACCATCTCCGGATTAAAATACTGAAAATCCACAAGGTAAATATTGTATGCAAAGATAGCTAATATTTATGAACTAGAAAAGTTCTGCAGAAAAGGATTTCTATTTCTTTTCTATTTTTTTTTTTTTGGGGGGGGGGAGATGTTAGGCGGACAAAAAAACCCCACTAGTCCAGAAGGAGGTTTAAATAAATCCGCATTCAACCAGCCAGTCAACTTTTAAAGATAAGCAAAAAAACCCAGGCATGCTTAACAAAACAAACTACTGGCGGAAAGATAGATGATTGGTGACTTTCCAATGGATCTCATAAGGAACTGCAATCTTCAAGATTCTTCTTCCCAGGTGTGTTCACGGTCATCTAAAAGCTATCTTGTGTCATTCCTACATGTTCCCATTCAAATCCAGGGAGCAGGACTGCCAAAAAATCAGCTTTGGCAGCAAATCATCAGATTATTGAGAAGAGTAAGAAAAATTCCTACTGTTCAGCAACATCTTAGGGTAAGAGTCCACACTTTTTGTTTTCTAATTGATTTTTTCCTTTTTCTTCTTTACTTATATAAAAAATAACAGGAGAAAAATGAAAAGTTCTTCAAATAGAAGAAGCACATTAATCTTGTGAGACCATCACCAATACAAAATACAGGGTTTGTACATATTATAAAGTACAGTTCTATGTATATATGGATTTTACAGACTAAAAAAGATTGAGTATTTTTATGTCACATTTTGAGAAAGAAATAATTCAGCCATATGTGTTTGGAAGCCAGATTCCAATCTGCTTGGACAATAGACTAGCTATCCCATTTGGAAAACTTATACACCAACATTCAAGTGAGAAAATCAGATTTAAGAATTAGAGTAAAAAGGAAAAGCTATGTGCCTTTAAGATTCTTCCAAAACGGACCCTCTTTCAGACCGCCAAAATAAGCATAAATAAAAAAACCTAGAAACAAACCTTAATGGCTTTATTTTAAAATATGTATCAGCTTCAATCCTACAGGCATGTGATAGTAAAAAAATTTCTCTATATGTATTTCTTACATATAAGTTGTCAGTTTTGTTCTAAATGAACCAAATTTCTTATTACAAATGGATCTTCCTCTATCAGTTTTCCAAGATGCTGATAGACAATACTCTACTGTATGTTTTTCTCTCTCAGCCAAATTTTATTCTATCTCTTCCATTCAGGGAAGTGGGAAAAGCAAGGTCTTTGATAGCTGAGTTTTGTTGTTGTTGAAGGAAAGGCAAGAAAGAAAACATCTGATGTTTCAGACACTGAGCATTTAATGCTAACAGGATACAGAAGTAGTCAAACATAATTTTAAATTGAAGAATGCAGACTATCAGTGTTCCATACATAAAAATTTCCAGAAAAGTAATTATAAATTGCAGCAAGTACCTAGAGCAAAAATATTTTCTCTTCTAATTCTTTGACCATTTGTGTAGTCATAAAAAATAAGCTAAATCTTCACCCCAAGAGAGTCCTGCTTCATATTCCTTTGGATATAGTTTAATCTAGATCATTGTCACTTTATTATTTAAGAAGTTTCCTGAGTTCAGATGTAACAAGAAGTGTGGTTTGTTTAAAGACAGAATGGTTGTTTGTGAGCTCTTCCTTATAGGTGTAAAAAATAGGAAAGAATGAGTCAATGGTTTGGCTCATTCACAAAATAAAAGCCACTGCTC
Organism: Oxyrhabdium leporinum; assembly: GCA_032468155.1. NCBI lineage: Eukaryota > Metazoa > Chordata > Lepidosauria > Squamata > Cyclocoridae > Oxyrhabdium > Oxyrhabdium leporinum. The sequence continues at coordinate 163,028 of JANHFL010010189.1, read as the reverse complement.
CTGTTATGTGTATTCCAGAAAATAGGAAAAAGTCACAAGAAAAGACTAGAAAGTCTAAGGCAGGAAGGGGACAATGATGAAGTAGTACAGATTTGCTCTGTCCTTCATCTTTTTGTGGGCACAATCACCACCTATATCTTCACAATATTTGGGCTCTTTAGCAGGACCTGCATGCTGAATTTCCCAATTAGTCCAGAACACATGTCTGCTTCCAGGATATAAAGAGACTTATGTTCTACAGTTAAAGGGTAAGTTCTGCTTTTCTCAGCAGAAAAATATTTTACTCAGAAGCAATATATAACACAACAATATCCATGTGCTAGAAAGGGCAAGGAGCATTTTAGTAAAGCAAAACTCTGGCATTAAAAGAAATAAGAGAGCTGACTTCTCTGCACTTCACTATAATAAGCTCTTAGATTTCAGGTCTACTTAGAAGGTACACCTCACAACTATTTTTTTTTTTATTTTGCAACCTTAGGCAAGCTTCAAGTCTTAGTCCTTATCTATTAGAGGAATGCTGTGAATAAATTCATGATTAGATTATAAATGCATCTAATTGTTACTCATTCTTGCATCATAGTACTGTTTGTTATTTCTGACTGTAGTACCAAAATGTTAATACCCTGTGTTAACAGCTACACCACTGTGAAAATCAAAATTATGTATGAATAATCACCATACAATTTGAACAACTTTCAGACATATGACATAGCAGATTCTGAATCTAGATGAAATTTCTTATAGCTTATGTACTACATGTTTGCACATTACCTGCATGAAAATATTGGGCAAATCCAATTTAAATAGCAAGAAATGAAAAAGAGCTCTGCTAAAGACTGGAAAGTTGCCGCCAGTCAGAGTAAACACAATATGGAGAATCAGACCAATATGTTTAAAACAGATTCTTATGTTCTTATGGAATGAAGAGATGATAGACTACTATAGATACTTTTTGCAGCATATTATATGAGATAAGTCCAAACAAATAACCTATATGAAATCTGAAAGCAGTAGACAAACAATTGTTTAACTGAGAGACATTGCAGAAACAAGATCTGAAGAGTCTACTTCTACCCTTCTATATGTCTGTGTTTGTGTGTGTATGCGTATGTGAGAGAGGAGTGAAATAATGAATGAATGAATGAATGAATGCAAGTGAACAAGATTTGGAAATACTTGGATATAGCTTTCTGTTTGACTTTGTAATTATTTATTTGGATCACCTGTTGTGCAAATCTGTTGTGAGGTTAACTAGGAAAATTTGGACTGAAAAATGTAAACAAGTCATCTTCAAATCATCTTGAACATCATCAAGTTCAAATGAAGACTGCTGTAGTTTCCTCTCTAAGAGAACTGGCTGAAAAAATTACTTTCCCCACAGCCTCCAAGAACATTGCCTTATCTATCATACCTTAATAATTACTTCTGGAAATTTAAATGCCTTACTTTCAGCATTTCGAGTCCAGGACACCTCTCCCTCCGAAACACCCCACTTTAAAATGATTTCTGCTAAATATTCCCTTCAAAGAAAAAGAAAACAGGCTCAGGCAAGGCCTGGGTCTCTTCAGTATTTCTTGTTGTCAGGATTCTTCTTGTTGAACAGGCTGACCTTGTTGGCAGAGGAAGACTCTAATTTCACTTTATCCATTAAGGTTTTCTTAATGGCAGCGGGGGAGACTTTCTCCTGGTCAGCTAAGCACTGTAGTTCCCTGTTGAAGATAAGAGAGTGGATTAACAAATCAAAGAACACAGCTCAAGGGGTATGAAAGAGGACATTTCTTTTTGCTATGTGCAAGCATACCGTGTCCTGATGCAGGATGCCTCTACAGCATTGATGAGCAGTGAGCGGAAACCACCACTCTCTAGGAAGTGGAGAGCATAGATGGTAGCACCTCCTGGTGAACAAACGTTGTCCTTAAGCTGTCCAGGGTGCTGCTCAGAATCCAACAGCATTTTGGCAGCTCCCTATGGTATTAGGTAGACAAGACAAAGGCAATTTAAGGGATAGGAGAAATAAGTTACTTTAACCTATATTAAGCTGAATCTTTTGAGGGAGAAAATGTAAATTATGGCAGACAGAGTTCTTTAAAACTGCAAATTGGCCATTGAATTTAAAAAATCTGACCTGTCTCACACATGATTGAATGATCCAATAGTATTTCAGTTTCTTTGTACCGTACTTTCATAACTGGGTGGTAATAGGGTCCTTCTTTGAATTTCAAACACCGTGGTTTTTTTTAAATGACTTTTTTTCCTATCAAATATCAAGAAGCAGAGTAGTCAGTGACCACTCTGATAATCACAAGCTAAGATACTGACCAACAAGGCTTGAGCTCCCAATCGCACCGCTAGCCTGCGAGGAAGGCCCATCTTCACCCCTCCATCTGCCAGGGCATCCAGGGCTGTGAATGCCTAGGAAATCAGTAGTTAAAGAGAAGTAAACATTCTGGAAGCGGAACATAACAATGCAATGTATTTTTCTGATTATCCTAAATCTTGACTATTATCCTTCTCACCTTTCCTATTACCTACTATTATTGGTATCTTATGACTATTACTTGTTGGTTGTATCTTATGATTTATGACTGCATCTTATGATTTATGATTTATCACTTTGTTGCTTGTATGTATACTAAGAGTTTATGCATCAGAGACAAATTCCTTGTGTGTCCAATCACACTTGGCCAATAAAGAATATTCTGTTCTATTCTAATCAGAGTTCCTCAATCCAGTGCCCTCTAACTGTGCTGCAGCTACCATGTCAAGAACTTCCAATCAGTACAGACTGAGGCAACTACTGTATTCTAGAATTTTAATAGTGGATCCTTGTGGGTAGCCTAGGACAGTTTAGAATAAATCACCTAGAATAATAGCTCTAATGACATCTAGGAAATCAAGCACTCAGTTATAAAGCCTCATTCTCAAATATTGCAAGCCAATCTGCCTCCTCGTAAAATAAGATATAGCATAAAATTAATTACATTTCTGCATGTAACCCTACCCTCACCCCCACCCAAAACTTTTATATCTTTTTTGAAGAATACAGCAAAGATATGGCACATACATAAGCAGGTCCACTGCCACTGAGTCCTGTCACGGCATCTATCAAATCTTCTTCCACTTCAGTACAGAAGCCCACACTTGCCATCAGTTGTTCTAAGAGCTTCCCATCTTCCACTTCTGCATGCGTGCCTGTGGCATAAACAGTGGCCCCTTCCCGCACAATGACTGGTGTATTTGTCATGCACCTGATCACTTTTGGGGTGGGGCAGAAGGCAGAAAGTTTCTTGAGACAGAAATAAGAGAAACAATTGAGAATACTTAACTCAGAACTTTTTTAAAAATAGATCTGACAAGTGCTCTAGTAAATCCAACTGTGCCAGGTTAGCAACAGGTAGGAAAGAATCAGTGCATGTTCATTTGGTACCCATATAGTATCTTTTCATATCTTTAAATGAAATAGGGCCTGATGAGGGCAGAGATTTCAGCTAGGAACCTATTCTTCTCCCTAAGCACTTATTTCTTATTCATATATCAGAAGATCCTTACAGAAAAAGTATTGAAAGTTTTAAAAGCATTGCGTCTGCATTCCCCAACTTGGTGTCCTCCAGATGCATTGCAATTCCATTTTCCTAACTGAGGGACTGATTATTCTAGAAGTTGTAATCCCAGCACATCTGGAGGTGCCAAGTACAGAAAAGCTAAGTTATACATTACAGACCAATTGCCCCATATGCAATTTAAGAAATATCCATAGGGTGGCATATTATATAGGATAATTTATCACAATTTATGATAATTAGGCACATTATGAGAATTCAATCAGAATAATAACTTATTAAATGTATACTAATGTAGAACAACCTATGTTAATTTATTCAGGTTGATTACGATTTATTAACTCATAATAATTTAGCAATTCATGCTAATTTATCCAGATTAAGAATCATAATTTCTGATAATTTATCCAGTGCAATAATTTATGATAAGTTATCTGGGATATTAATCATGATTTACAATAATATCTAACTTATCCAGGATAAGGATTTATGGGAATGTATTAAATTATGGCATCCAGAATAATAATAATTTATAATAATTACACCATGATAATTTATTAATTTATGCCTTACTAATTCATGATAGTTCATCTGGGTAATACTCATAACATATAATAATTTATCCAGGGTAGTAATGATTTATAATAATATATTAATTCTAATTTCTTGAGTAATACACACAATTCATGCTATCTGGTGTAACATTAATAATTTATTACAATTTATGCTAATTTAGAATAACATGCTATTTTATTCAAGTTGATAAATATAATTTATTAATGCCAATTCATGCAGGGTGATAACTAGCTTACTTACAAAGCTATTTACTAGATCATCAACTGGAGATACAACAATGTTTCCTCTTCTTTCTATATAAGCAAAGCAATTATATTTGTTGCACTATCACCACCCACATTATTAGTTTGTTCTTCAGAAATGTCTGCTAGCTGCCCTTCCCTTGCACATTTCTAGGCCCAAGAAACCTAACACAGATGAGTGCTGATTCTCACCTTTTCAATTGAGTTGATAGTAACACCAGCTGCACACGAGACTACAATATGTCGATCTTCTATGTCTGAGCCAATTTCATCCAAGATAAATGGAATTATGGGAGGTTTCACTGCCAGAAACAGGACATCACTGTTTTTAACCGTCTCCTTGTTGCTTATGGTGAAATTTACACCCATTTTCTGGAATTAAGAAGTTGCATAGCAATTGATGAAGTACCTCTTTCTTTGTGTTGAGATTATAACAAGGACAATTGGATTAAGCATGAAACCAGGCAATTTTAGGCATACATTTATTTTCCTAATACTACAAAGGCACAATAAACTTGATAGATTAAAGCCAAAATAATCTCACATCTTGATTTTAAATGGACAAAAAATGAGGGAAACATAGAGATTCAACTGTTTTGACTACTGGGGTTAGGATAAGGTTTTTTGATTGAAATAACTGCACCAACTTGCAGACAGACTGAGATAGAGAGGAACTTCTTGGGAACAATCATATATCCTGTTCGGAACTTGTTCAGTATCTAGATGTATATTCAATTTTAACACTTATGGTAGTGCTGTTTTACCATGTGCTATGATGACTCTAGTATAGGTAGTCCTTGACTTACAACAGTTCATTTAGTGACCATTCAAAGTTACAACAGCACTGAAAAAAGTGACTTATAACCATTTTTCATAGTTACAACTTTGTAGCATTTCCATAATCACATGATCAAATTTCAGATGCTTGGCAACTGGTTCATACTTATGACCATTGCTGTGTCCCAAGGTCATGTAATCACCTTTTGTAACCTTTTGACAAGCAAAGTCAATGGGGAAGCTAGATTTACTTAACAACCAAGTTATTAACTTATCAACTGTGGTGATTCACTTAACAATTGTGGCAAGAAAGGTCGTAAAATGGGGCAAAATTAATTTAACAAAGTCTCACTTAACAAAACAAAATTGGGGTTCAATTGTGGTTGTAAGCTGAGGACTACCTGTATATATGAACATTTTATAAATACATTTTATAATCAAAACCACAATCTCAGACATTCTGCAGTTTAAGAACAGGTCTGGTCTCAACTAAATTCTAGGAATATGATGCTCCTGAAGATAGAAATTAAAGACTAAACAATGCATTATGGACACAAATGTAACATATAATTCCTTTAGCAATGCCACCATAAATAATGATAACTAACAGAAGCGAGGCAGTGATTGAATGTATCAAATCTTCTCCATATGTTTTAAAATATCTATTTGCAACAGAAGATATGCCCTTTAAATAAATAAAAAAAGGATTATATCTTCCTCCCAACAAGTATTTCCACACTAGTATCTCATCCTAAAGTTATTTCTGAAGTGAAAAAACAACTATCAAAGTATAGGTAGGTCTTGAGAAATGACTGTAATGGAGCCTGTCCATTATGGTCATATGTTATGGTAGTCGTTGGGTGAAAGGTGTCACTTAGCGAAACCCCCCCCCCCCATCCCTGCTCTCCCCAGTGAAACATAAAAAGAACATGCGGGTTGCTAAGTGGAGTGTGGGGTGTTTCCTGGGTGGGGGAGGCTCTTGGAGGCCTCGTACAGGCCCAAGCTTGCCTGCCCTGTCCCCCCGAAGGCCCTCCCCATCACTGACACCCCGTGCTCCACTTCCTGTGCCTTGGGTGTTCACATGCCCCTTCCCACTCCCACTGATCCTTCCAGGCCTTTGATTTGATTCCCACCCCACCCACCAGGCAAAATACCCTTCTCACTTACCCTTTGAAGAACTGTGAGGCCTTCCAGAGTGCTGATATAACTTCCTTTTTTGCGTGGCCACATGGCACGGTTCCAAAAGTGGCTACCACTTTGTCCCACCCACAAAATGGCAGCGGCATTCAGGTCACTGCCGCACATCTAGGTGACAAATTGCTTCGTTTTGCTACATTAACCAAGCTCTGCACAGTGCTGCAGCCCCTTTCTGCAACATTCAGAAGCTGCTGCGGCACTATGCTGCAGACCTCTCTAAGGCAGCAAAATGAAGCAATTTCTCTAGTGGCCACCATTTTGTTCTTCCCACAAATGGGCGAGACGAAATGGCATCCGCATTTGGATCACTGTTACCTGGCTCAGGGACCTGGCCTGCTTGCCTTCCATAACATGAGGTGCGGAGAGCTTCAAAAGATAAATATGGGGCATGATGGGTATATTAGGAGGAAGCCCAAGTGTTGCAGGGTTTCAATGGGTAGGATGGAGGGACTGCAGGCCTGCTGCAGCCATTGTAACTTTGAAATAGGGTCATATGTGTTTTTGGACAGTCTGTCATAATTTCAAATATCTGTTAAATTGCCTGTTGTACCTTAAGGGTCACCTGTATATGCTTTTCCGAGTAACATGTAGCCATACTATTTTCTCTCAATTTTTCTTTTTTATATGAGTGAAATGTATCCCAATTCTAGTACAGTAATAGAAAAAGTTCTGACTGGGAAGATTAGTTCCTGTAGACATAATATCAGAGCTAAAAAAAGCATAAAGTATCCCAGTACATGGATGAAGCATGAAATGCCCAAGTTCTTATTGGAACTACAAGCCAGTATTCTGGTTTAGAAGTGTGCTGCTCTCTGTTTCTATCACATCCAATGGATCCATCTGCTAGCAGCCAAAGTTTAAAAAGGTTGTACGCTCTGTGGTTGGTGACTATGATGTATAAACTAGGAATTCTACTTTATTCATCCTGGAACACGCTAGACTGGTGCCACAATTTTGTTCTTGGCATCAGGATATGGGTTGTTCCAAGATGAACCAGCAAGATTCTTGTCAAGCTATGTGAGGAAATCAAACCAAAAAACATCTGATTTGTTAGTTGGATTCACTGCCAGGAGTCATCAGTGACATCAACCAAAGCAGTATGCACATCATGTATGAACAATTCATTATACAAACACTGCTACCAAGAGTTTGATGAAAGTTTTGAGAGCAGAAAAGAGGCATTTTAATATTTCAAATGCTATAACCTACCCTCAAACCTGATACTGTTGGGAGATCAGTGTCTGGTGAGCTTGCTGTTATCTTGTGGGCAGCCAAAATCCCTAGAAAAATAAATATTATGTTTCATTTTGCTATATCTTCCTACATCTTATTCAAGTGATGGTTCAGTTCTTATTATCAGAGGCATGTGTTTTACAGCACCTCTTAGATGGGCTCCTCCAGTGGTGAGAGAGTTCAAATGCAGAGTCCCACCAGGCTGAGAGAAAGCGAAGAGGAAAGTCACCCAGCCATTTCGTCCATGTTATTGCAACAATGTAGGGCATGTGAGGAGTTCCCTCCTCTATTTAAAGTATCATTTTCTCCCCCTCCTGCTTGACCACTTGACTCATAGGGAACTCATCTCTCCCCTCCCCACACACAGTTGTATGAAACCCCTTTTCTTTTAGGTTTATCACTGACTAAATAAATCTAGATGACCACTAGAGGACACTAAAGGATCTTTTTCAGTATTGCTTGGCATCTAGCGATCCATTAAATTTTTGCTGTCCAGCTCTGGTAGTCCTACAATCAGGTTTGTTGGAGCCTGGCATAATCTGCTCTGCCTGCCTCCTCTGGTTTTCATTATATTCTTGCCACTATCATCACATTTCTTCTCAATACACCCATTTTGTTTTTCAGTCAGTATAATTTTTACTACCTCTTATCCAATTGTAGATTTTTATATTTTTTTAAGTGAAGAGATCCTGAAATTTATTGATATATTTTTTAAAGTAAAGGAACATTCAAAACTAAGATAATATATAAGCAGGTGAAGTTCATGTAGAACTACACTCCTGAGAACTTTGTTTTTTAAATCTATGGAAAGTTCTGTGCTGTCTTTTGCAATGTTTGCACTTTTATGACCAGTAAGCCACTCTTCTAGCCTGTAATTATACTATTTCGTAAGAAGTAAAAAAAAAAACCACCTAAAAATTAGGAAGGGCTGTGAGTATTTAAATGCAACTCGGATTCTCCTAAAAAGATAGCATAGGTATATCTGCTTATATCTCATTAACATTTTCCCAACAATACTGTAACAAGTTAATCTGGAGAGAGTGGTATATAGTAACATGAATTCCAAAATACAAAAGGAGATTAGTTTCAAACTTGTATCTAACTACTGTATTCCAACAAAAGTAGCACTATGTCTTCATTACAATAAGTTCATTACACAAATAAAAGCATGCTTGAATCAAAGAAAAAATAATGATCTGAGAGAGAAATAGATAGATACCACAAGTGACCAGGATAAACATTTAATACCATTTCTAATGCTTCAGAAATATCACATTTAAGCTATTACATGCACCTTACTTGATTACACATGACTAACTGAGTAACACAACTGGTTGGTCTGCACAATTATATACTAAACCAAAAGCAAACAAACCACATGGCATCTAACATATTGTGCAAACTGGTAAGAAAGTTGCAGAAATAAATATAACGCTGATGTACCAGTGAGTTTATTGCAACTCAGTTCCAATTTCTTGCACTTGCCTACCTGCTGCCGTGAAGCCCCTCGCTAGGGAAAAGGCGAGCTGCCCCGCACCGATGAATCCCACACTCATGGTAACAAGTTTCTAGAAGCGACCTAATGGATCCCTGGTATTGAAAAAAAAAAGAGAATATCAACTAAACGTGCCGGTGATAATATAATTCTTGCAAAATACAGGAACGGTCTTCAGGTTTTGTACTGGATTTAGAGAATGGGTAGATTCAAGTACCTGGGACAAAAAAGTTTAGAAGGGCAGTATCCCTAGCTATCACTCACCCTCAACTTGTCATCACAGCTCGTTTAATCTTTTTCCTTTCTTGGTGCCGGCTCCATCCCCCACCTGCTGCTCTGCTTTTCTTCCTGCCCATCCTACCGTCCCCGTCCCTTGAACGCGATCTTCCATTCCCTTTGCATCACGGACCGATCCTTTCCATATCCTTCAGGTTCTTCCTTGACCCACCCACCCATCCCCAACGCGCATCTCTATGGAGCCCACTTACCCCCTAGCGAACAAACTCCCACGTGGCTCGGTCAGAATCGGGGTGGTGATGGTCTTGAAGAGAAGCCGTGGCAAAGCACAGGACAGAGATGATTCCTCAGCCAATCCGAATAAGGGGGTGTGGCCTCCTTGCCTTCTCCTTCAATCAGCTGCTGAGCAAGCGCATCGCCCGCTAGCTATTGGAGTAAGCTTTGTTTGCAGTTGCATCAGTCGACCTTCCAACGGAGGCCGCGAAGGACTGATTTCTTCGAGCGATGCTCAGGTTTTGTTTTTTGCCGGTAATGGCTGCTGCATCCTGGGTGTTTCCATGATTAGTACGATACAATACGGGTTCACGATTGCGCTGCCTCCTGGGAATTGTAGTCTGGTGAAAAAAAAAATCTGTTTGAAAAAATAGGTGATAGAAAAATAGTGATAACTCTTAAATGCGGTACTTGATTTAAAGTGTTTCAGATGAAACTTGCAAGGAAATCACATCGTTTGATCTGACAGCAGTATTTTCTAACTGCAATGCTGCTAATTCAACTTTGGAGAAGGCGTGGAACTTCCAGTAAGGTATTTTTAATACTCGTCTTGGGTATATGCAGCATCTTGAAAACTGAAAGAAGAATTTCCAACTCTCGTATAAAGTGAGTTCATTACGGAAGAGTTATTTGAATTATCTGAAATACTCCTTTACGGGTTTCTTGCCACCTGTGCTAAGTTGTTTAGTCTCTTAATCATTTAGGTCTATTCTTCTCCCTTCCCAGCCTCCCCAATCTCTCTACTAAATATAATTTTTATTAAGAATTTTAATACAATGGAAAGAAAGGATAGAAAATCCAGGGGAAAAGGAAAGAAGAAAGGAGTTACCCTGTGGTAAGATGGGTAACCAATAAACTGGCTAAACAAATAAAAAATATAATTAAGAAAAAACAACTATATAAAGAAGTTTATATACTTTTTTGGTCTTTGCCACAGTTGTCAGCTTCACTTTCACAAGAGCCAACTTCACTTTGCAATACCTCTACAGAACTCCATTAATTCAGCTTTATAAATACTTCTTGGTCTCACATGAGTCCTAAAAATATTGTCACACACACATACGTTCTTTTTTTGACCTTGTAATCCTTTCCTTCGGGGTGGTGTCGGAGGAATTAAATGGAATGAGCATTTACTGGCCAGATGCCCTTCCTGATGCCTATGTGGAGTTTGCAGCAGATATTTGATCTTTGCACCCTGATAGATAGCTTCTTCTTGTGCCATATCCGTCATTGGACATTGGCGATCATGTTGGCGATCCTATTTTTATCAACAGCTGCACAAAAAAGTGCTGTTGAGTTTTGTCCAAACCAGTCCCTTAGATTTTGAAGCC
>JANHFL010010189.1:133506-152007 GCA_032468155.1 Oxyrhabdium leporinum | reverse complement strand
CTCTCTCTCTCTCTCTCTCTCTCTCTCTCTCTCTCTTTCTTTCTTTCTTTCTTTCTTTCCTGCCTCCTGGAATGTACAGAGTGCAACTCTTGCAGAAAAATAAATTTATTCAGGCAATTGCTGAAAGAGGTTTCAGAAGGGAGCGCTCATCCCAGCTGATGCTAATCAGTTTCATGCCAAATTACAGGATTCAGAAATTGCTGCTAAACCCGTGCAGTCTAGCATTAGCAATTTCAGCAAATTAAAAAGAGCTCATTTCTGATGAAATGGATTTACTTCTGTCACCATCGTGCATTCATTTATGCATTGAAACAATTGATTTCCCTGCAGAGCAGAAGGTTGCATTCCATCTAATGTGTGAATGGAGGGCACCTACCTGTGTCTGTCATCTCTGTTTTGCAGTTTCCTCTGATTAGCAACACACACACATTTCCACAACACACATATTTCAGGAGCCACTCACAATGAGATTGAACCTATATTTTGCAACTTGCAACAACTTCCAGAAATGGAATAACAAAAGCAGAAAGTACAATAAAAATGAGAAGCATATTTTAATTCCCTGCGTGTATTATTCTTTACACCTTGGCCTCACTTCCTGCTTTGGCTTGTTGTGCTGTCAATACTGATTTGGCCTCCACCCCTAATATCAGCCTCACTAGGCACACTAGACTAACCAATCAACTCTATCTAACAAAATGAATTCAATGGTGAAAAAAATAAAGTTCTACATTTAGACAAGAAAAACCAAATGCATGGGAATAGAATAGATAGTACCTGGCTCAATAGTAATAACTGCGAGAGGGTCTTGGAGTCCTAGTAGACAATCTAGGCTGCATTCAGAGAGGGATAGAATCAAGATCACCCAAAATATCAACAACACTTTATAACATCTTGGTAAGACCACACTTGGATTATTGCATCCAGTTTGATGTTGAGACGCTAGAACCGGGGTGTCAAACTCAAGGCCCGTGGGCCGGATCCGGCCCATGGGGTGCTAAGTTCTGTCCTGTGGTACTGCCCTGGAAACAGTGAAGGACTGGCCCGCAGTGCCTCTGCCAGTAAAAATGAGCTTGGGAGGGCTGTGTGTGGTCCTCCTGAGTTCCATTTTTGCTGGCAGATGGTTGCAGGAGGCCGTCGTGGATAAAAACAGTGCTTGGGAGCCTGTTTTCACTGGCAAAGAGCTCAGCCACCCAGGTGCTCCCGACACGAGTGATGTCGAACTGGCCACACCCACCCTGGCCACACTCACCCTGGCCCCCAAGGTCAAACACAACCCTGATGCAGCCCACAATGAAATCAAGTTTGACACCCCTGCTCTAGAAAGAGTGTAGAAAAGAGCAACAAAGATGATTAGGGGATGGAAACTAAAAGATATAAAGAACGGTTTCAGAAATTGGGTGAATCTAGTTTAATGAAAAGGACTAGGGGTGATATGATAGCAGTATTCCAATATCTAAGGGGCTGCCACAAAGAAGAGGAGGTCAACATATTCTCCAAAGCACCTGAAAGCAGAACAAGAAGCAATGAATAGAAACTAATCAGGGAGAGAACCAACCTAGAACTAAGGACAATTGTTAGGACAATTAATCAATGGAACAATTTGCCTCCAGATGCTGATCAAAATAATGGAAGCTATTTTCTATCCCATGTTTTCCAAATGTATTTTAAGTATAGCTTTGCATTTTTAGATAGGTGTAACTCCTTGCAAGCCTACAATTCCACACTTCTCTCTCTTTAACATTATTGGTATTATCCTCTTTCTGAAGCTGCTTTCCTCAAGTCCAGTGATAGAAAAGCAACTTGTTCCTTGTTGGCAGAGGCACCAAATGAATAATTCAACTGATAAAGTATTCTTTGTTGTACATTTTCCAAAAAGAGAACAATCCTTTTGCCAGTCACCATAGTTCCATCAAAACTAAGCACCAAACAGTCAATGTGTCAAACAAATCATGCGTTTCAAGCAAGTTAATCCTGGTCAATATCACTTTTGCTAATTGAGGCAATCTACCCTAGTCTCCAAAGCTCAACTAAAAGTATATAAATGTATGCCTAAGTTGACAATGTTGATGACAAACATAATCAGCATCAACATTAACATAAGAACCATATGAAGCTCAGTGCCAGAAATGTATATGTAAATGTGAAATGTTCATATGTTTCTTTGACCGCTCCTTTGCAGCCAGGGAGGGAAGAACTGGGAATTATGTCCAGTTTAATGAAAAGAAAGAGTAGGGGTGACATGATAGCAGTGTTTCAATATCTAAGGGGCTGCCACAAAGAAGAGGAGGTCAACCTATTCTCCAAAGCACCTGAAGGCAGAACAAGAAGCCATGGAGAAACAAGAAACGAATCAAGGAGGCAACCAAGAACTAAAGAGAAATTTCCTGACAGTTAGAACAATCAATCAATGGAATGACTTACCTCCAAAAGTTATGGGTGATCCATCACTGGAAGTTTTAAAGGAGGAATTGGGCAGCGATTTGTACAGAATGGTGTAGGCTTTCCTGCTCAAGTAGAAGGTTGTGCTAGAAGACCTCCAAGGTCCCTTCCAACTTTGTTATTCTATCTTCTGTATATTCTGGATGTGCCTGCATTGTAAGTCCACTACAAAACGCAATGGGGACTGATCCTCAGTGGTAAACCTCCATGCCAATATAAATTAAGTGTGCCTTGCATCACCTTTCATTCATTTTTTCCCCCCAAGAAATATACAGCAGAAGGAATTGGACAAAAAAGATGGGTTAATTATTTGATTACCCTCTTCCAAGAAAACTATAAAGATCTCTGATCACAAGAACAGCATGTATTTTGAAAACAACTAAATGTACATTCTGTGTGCAACCATAAAGTGAAAAGCAACAGAAAGTATAAAGATGGGAGTTTATTAGAAATGTTATAATGGCATTGGAGTTGCCAAAATCACAGAACTATTTTCTCTATCTACTGCATGCTGTGTTGTGAGAACATTTTATACAAATATTTTGACTGTAAAGAACAGATTAGATGTTTGGGACAGCTGTCCCAGTTTATGTGATATTAAGCTGATGTGAAATGACCTTGTGAAACAACCTAAGATGCAGAGCTGCACATTAATTGCACACTTTGATCTTGCATTAGTCTTCCAGACTGGTTTTTGCCCTCTGCTTGGATGTTTGGATGCCATTAAGTGCACACTGTTCCCTTGCCTCAGCCTGGTGTCACGTATGCCTCACATGATTCAAGCACGGTTTTAATTGTGGCTGGATTATGCGGGACTAACTCTTTGCCTTGAGACAGAGTGAGATGCCTCTCATTCCCCTTGTCTGACCTTTTTTTAAAAAAAAAAAGGTTTTAGGAAAGCTTGCATTAGAAGAACCAATTCCAATCTAATGTCTTTTGTTTGATCGATATTAAAGACACAACAACATTAATGCCTTTTAATCCCTCTCTGGCTCTGTCCGAAGACAACGCACTGCAGAGCCAGTTCAAGTTAATGGCTTAGTCCCAGAATCATGCAGTAATGGAATGACAGAATTAGAAGGGAATCCAAGGATCCAACCCTCTGCAATGTTCAGGAAAAAAATGTGTGCTGTGCATGAGAAAGATGACTGTTTGGCTTCTTCTTGAAAACCTCCAAAGAAGAAGAACTCATAGTAGACACTTGGTATGGTCGGTCACCAGACAAGACACTTGCTAGCAGAAGCTCCAGTAAGCTATCTTGCTTTTTCTGCTGATCTATTTGATTTTTTTTGCTTTCTAACATTAACCAGATGGAAGGGAGGAGAAGCAAAGTTGAATTGAATGTGCTAACTATAAGGACACATCCATGTCATTTGATGGATTGATTGTTTTATCAGATGTACATAGCTATCCAACTCAGAAGCTTAAAATATAAAAACAAACACTACCATCACACCATCATCAAGTCCTTATCATGCAAAACCATTTGATAAGAACTTGGAACATACCCACCTCGCAGGATGAACAAAAGCAATGAGACAAAGTGGTTTTTCAGGTTACCGGACCCTGACTTGAACTCCAAAGTTCACCAGTAGCCAGTATAACCCTTGCAGAAGAGATATCACATTTGGTGTTCCTTAAAAAAAAAAAAAAAGATTGTATCCACTTGGTCACACTGCAAATTAGAATCTTAACATTTCCTATCTTTGGGATCTAAGTAATTTGGGGTGAAATTATATGCAAAAATATACTAAATTCCAGCAGGGGTGTGCTGTTAGACACTGAACTCTATCCCTCTTAAAATATGCTTGGCTGGAATTTGTAAATTGCAAATGTACTTAGCATTTAACTGTTATTGTAAACAGACCGTTAATGCCAGAACTGAATCATTTATCTAAACATTCTACTTGTCTTCTCTGCTGAAAAAAGGATTAGAAGTAGCCTTATGTAAGAATCCTTGCTTTGACTGGTACTATCAGCTTCAATATCTAGCCTGGTGTCCATCAATTGTTTCATGTTTGGATTACACTGAATCTCTTTTCAAGCTAACTATGAAAAAAAGACTTCATTATTCTTGGGGTTTTTTTAGCTCTTTAGTCCTTCAAGAGACACAACTTCTGCTCTAGGAGGCAACGGTGTTTGCACAAGGGGATTCTCTTGTTTTAAGTGGATTTTTGGAAGACAATTAAGCAAGTAAACTGTGAAGAAGTTTCTCTGATGTACCTTCTGTTACTTTTTCAGAGGGGGAGAGGGGAGTCTTTCAAGAATAAGGTACAAACAGTTCTAGAGGCGACATCTAGTTTATTTTGATTAGATAAATGGAAAGAAAGACAGGAATTCCAGAAATCCAAGCATGATATTCAGAGATATTAAATTTCCTTATTTTGTACATATGTAAATAGGAAAAAAGGACCAATATTTCTGAGATTGATGATGGTGATGATTTGTATGTCACTGAATTTTCAAAATTCATGGTATCTTTCAAACCACAAATAATGGTTTGACATTTAAAACAACTAATACATTAAAGTTAGGACATAGATATGAATAATTTTATTTTAAAATGTTCAGATTTTAACATTATCCTAGTACAAAATGATGTGTGATTCATCTAGGCTTCTGATCCTTTTCTAGGAGCTCATCAGGCTTAACAATGATAGGGACTTCACTCTTTCTACAAACTGGGATGAGTATATCAATATTATTTACTTCTTTTTATTTTCATGGAACCTTGAAACAATCATTTAAGATAAGTGATGTTGTGGACATATTAAATTCTTATCCTCTGAATTACACTGGGTGACTTTGGGCAAGTCAGCTTAAATTTTACTATGGTGTTATTGAACATGATAAGATGTTTGTACCTTATGTACATAATACCCTGAGCAAATTGTAGATGGTTAAAATTCAAAACAGGTAAGTTATAAATTCTCACAGCATTAGAGAACTGATATTTCCTACCACTTGTGAGATGCACTGAACTTAATAGCATACTCCAAGATGTTTCAAACTCTACTTTTAGGTTTTATTTTATTAAAAGTTATAATTTTAAACATCCTTGCATGTTTGGAATCCTATACATAGTCATCGTGGAATTAGTTCCACTGAACATAAATATGAATCTATGCTGCTGAATATCAAATGAATCCACATGTTTATGTGAATAATTATTCTTCTCATCGATAGACCTGCATATTAAGTTTACATTCTTAGTAGTACTTGAAAATCACCTTGCCAAAAATATGATTGATCAGAGTAGACTCAAGTTTGTACATTTATACATATCTTCAAGTCATGAGGGCCTTACAGACTATTGAGTGCAAGTTCATCAGAGTCATTTGGTTGTTGTAGTAGTTTTTGTTGTTCGACATCAGTCACCAATATGTGCCTAGAACCTGTCAAAGTTCACATGACATTTCGTTCCCTTAAGTTCTAGTTAAAAATAACCTTTATAGAAGGATCTCTGGCCTCTTTAATCCCTAAAGATAATTACATATTCCCTGGAAATTAGAGATGGATTTGAACATTAAATGTTTTGTTCTTTCTTTCTATTGTTTAATTTCACTGGGCTTTGAGAGAGCCAATTTCGAACTAAAACAACAAATCCCCACTTTAACCTTTCAAAAGATTGTGTATATCTCCTCATTAGAATATCCTTCACCCCTGCTAATTACTCTGAATGTTTTGCACAGAAAAATATTTTCTCTAACTCTGTTTTTTTCATGGCACAACAAGGATGATGTATTACTGTAGAAAACAGTATTTGCCCCTGTTCAAAGCAGGTAATTGAATAATTGTCCAATGTCCTATGAGGATGTCCATTTTACCAAATCTAGTGACTCAATTTATCAATGCTTTAATGGTCAAGTGTGCAGGTAGACTGGATATGAAGAATACCATCTTTTGACTGGTATTCAAATTGGCCAATTGAAAATTCAGGAACAGTTGCATTGTTTTGTTTGATTGTAATTGCTATAAGAGCTTAAATTCTAGCTGTGATTCACTAATCAGTTAATACAGTTGCTATTGAACGTTGGAACAATTTATCATTTTCTATTTAAAAACAACAACAGTGGTTGTAATGATTGGTCTCAAGAATGATAAAAATTCAGGAAACTGCTTGGTAAAGAGCCAACTGCTTGCTTTGCTGTCATCTGTGAAAAGACCTGCTTCCTTGCTGATTTTCAGGAACAGAATTAGAAAGAAAATAAAGAAATTTCACTCTAACATAGATAGTGATAGTGACTGAGATAGATACATGGGAAATCATTTAGTCTTAAGATGATGTGAGAGATGTGACAATATAACACCTTTGAACCAACAAAGGTTTGTTTTGTTTTGCATTTCCTTGAGTGAGAAATTAATTTGTCTCTTTTATTATTGGTTTCCAACTATAAGTAGACAAAGTTCTTGGGGTACAGACACCCTTCTTAGTCTTCTTCTTGTGCCATATCCATCATCGGACATTGGCAATCATGTTGGAGATCCTATTTTTATCAACAGCTGCATAAAAAAGTTCTGTTGAGTTTTGTCCAAACCAGTCCCTTAGATTTTGAAGCCATGATGTTCTTCTACCTGGACCTCGTTTGCCTTCAATCTTTCCTTGGAGGATTAAGTGAAATACGCCGTATTTTTCCAAGTGTCACGTTACATGTCCAAAATATTTTAACTTTTGCTTTTTTAGGTTTTGATGATTTCCCTTGGCTTTCCCAAGTGGCTTGTCACCTCCTCATTTCTGTTTTTGTCAACCCAACTTATACGTAACAGCTGCCTGTAAATCCACATTTCAAATGCCTTCTAGTCTCTTCAAGTGACTTTTGGCCAGAGACCAACTCTCCACTCCGTAGAGCAGGATAGAAAAGATGTAACATCTGACCAGCCTGATTTTCAATCTTAGGCTTATGTCGTGACCGCAGAAGACCTTTTTCATTTTGAAAAATGCTGTTCGAGCTTTCTCTATCCTTGTTTTTATTTCAGTGGTCATGTACCAACTTTCATGTAAAGTAGAACTGAAGTACGTGATCCTTTCAACTTTTTCTACTGATAGATATAGATAATATTGGGGCATAACAGAAAATTACTTTTTGCCTTTGTCTTGTCTGCTGATATTACTATTGTTTTCTATTTTTATTGTTTCTCTGTTGTTATTTTTGTCTTTTTTTCATGATTTTTGTGGAATGCTAACTATTTAAAAGGTTTTCCTAAATTTGAGGCAGAACAAAATGTTAGGGGACTCTCCCTGTATTCTTAGTTGCATCATGGGTGTACATTTCCTAAATAGATGTTTTAAATAAAGAAATGGCTTTTTAAAAAGGATAATATAGATCTCTGCTTGAGCAGGGGGTTGGACTAGAAGACCCCCAAGATCCTTTTCAACTGTATTATTCTATGTTCTATGTTCCAGAAGATTATAGTTAATATAAGATACAACAATATGGTTTCAGTATAGTACAGTATGGATTTTCAGAAGTAGTCAGTTGAATTAAAAATGCTAATAAGGAAGTAGCCAGCTTTATATGTCAACCTTCCTAATGGCGAGCTTCCAGCAGACTGTTTCGGGGTTGCCATTCAGGGAGGAAGGATTACAGGGATAATGAAAAACAGTAGACTCATGGCGTGGGAGGTGGACAACAAAGAAGCAGCCAGCTGACAATCAGCTGGAGAGCAGGCCTGCAGCAGAAGAAAGAACTAGGCCCAACAGAAAGATTCCAGGCCTCTCAGGCCTCTCTAGAAGTACAACAGCCGTGTGGGTGGGGCAGGCACATGCAAGGGGCGGGGTTAAGTAGGCGGGAAAGCAGCAACGGTTATTGCTGCCTTGTTTTGGTTGCTATGTGCCGATGTTTCCAGGCCTGCCAGAATTAAAAGCAATTAATCGAACCTTTTATTTCTGGTTTTTGGTTTTGGAGGATTGGAACAGTGACATATATTCTAACATTACTAATGTTTGCCTTCAGTGTGTGGCGTGTGTGAAGCACCAAAAGGTGACATTGATTTGCCACTTTTGGGTGCTTCACACAACTTTCTATATCACTTTTTTGTTTTGTGGCTATATAAGGCTATGTTGCGAATAAGTAGCTCTCAACTCATAGCATCTCTAGTGCTTACAATACATCTTCAAAATTCCAAATGGGCTAACCAGCCAGAAGTCTCTTTCCCTAAACCATGCCAGATTCAAACGAGTGAGGGCAATAAGAAACCAGATTCCTCCTTTCTTTTCTTCCTGTTACCTGTCCGTTTGCTGATAATTTTTATACAGGGTCTGTAGGTCTGCAGAATTTCCATATTCTCACCATTCCTGACTTGTCTCTGGAATGCTGATTGTGGTATTTCCGGAGCATACATGATCACAAAGCCAACTGCCTGTTGAGTTGTGTCTATATTGGTATGATAGGCAAGTCACTATCCTGGTTTACGTCACTAGAACGATGTAGGAAGTACGAAGAATAGCAGCAACACCATTAAAGAAATTACAAACCTGAAATTCTCTAAAGAAAAGTTGCTCTGGAAAGAAGGCTACTATAAGAGACCCTGGTATTCTTGTTGTTACTAGAGAAAGCAGTACTGTAGATAATAACTGCCAGTTAGACTTGTGCCTGCCTGTTAGCATATTTGTTTTTACAAGGGTAGAGCTGAGGCATACTTCTATTTAAAAGTAATGACAGATGGCTAAATCCACATACATCAAAACTTCTCCTCTTTCCCCCAGTCCACGCTAAGGGAAGTGATTGGTAGATCACAGGACTCTGCAACAGAGGAACTGTCATAAATTCATGCCAGTTATCAAGCACCCAAATGCTGATCACATGATCAGGGGATGCTGCAAGGGTCGTAAGTGTAAAAACTAGTCATAAGTCACTTTTTCACTGCTGTTGTAACTTTGAATGGTCACTAAATGAATGGTTATAAATCGAGGACTACCTGTATATTAAATTGTATTCAAATAAGAAATATTTGAAGAGAATTTGTGAAAATCTTTCCCTTAATACTATGGCTACAATATATAAACTAGAAAAATGTTTAATGAATTTCAGAACGTATATAATACAGCATAATACTGTGCCTGTATAAGTGGATAAATATCAGCATAAATGTGTTACTGAATATTTTCATGGTAAAATCAAGCTCTCTTGATTCATTCCAGATGTGTTGCGTTCCTTGCTAATATAATTTTGGGAAATTTAATTCAATATATCTGGTGGATACATAGTTGGGAAAGATCAGTTAAATCCTTTTGCTATATGGTAATACAATATTAGTCCCTTAATTTTTAATGATATGTACTTCAAACAAGTTTAGGATCCAATAAAATCTTGGAAGAAAAGTAGTGCTCCGTAGATTCAAAGGAGTTAAGAACTATTTACTAGTTCTTTGTATAATACAGTAGTTAAGTTAAAGTCACTGTTTGAATTAAAGCTTAGGATGCCTTTTCCAGCTGATTGTTTAAAACATTCCAGAAATGCTTTTCTCTTTTTGTCTTTGGAGTCCTGATGGAATTTATACTGTGAGGAATGCAATAGCATTCTTCAAACTATCAATGATGCTTTTAAAGGCAACAGGGCAATTTAAGGAGCATAGCAGGTGTGAGGCAGTTAATTCTTGATTTGGAGATCTCTCTCTCTCTTTGTGTGTGTATGTGTATGTGATTGTGTGTAAAATGTTTCTTTCAAGTTGTATATTTTTAATTGGAATCAGAGCTACAGTTGCAGTAATCCCTTCATTCCACCAAATTAAAATAACATGTCACTGAGAAATAATATCATCACATCTTTTGCTTCTTCAAAACAATTGAGAATTGATCACTTTCTCCAAAATTAAGTAGCTTTGTTCAAATGCACTTTTGCCAGCCACAATGTGCACTTATCTTCTCTACCAATTCATTAATCAGATGCTGAAATTCTGAATACATGATTCAGGCCATGAATGAAAGTGATCATGTTGCTCTTTATTTGTGTGCCAATTTTTCAGAGGGAGAGTCATATTTCAAATAAGATGTAAACAAATACATTACATTCACTTATCTTCATTTACAGGTAGTCCTCAACATATGACCACAGTTGAGGCCAAAATTTCTGTTGCTAAGTGAGAAAGATGTTAAGTGAGTTTTGCCCCATAATCTTTCTTACCACAGTTGTTAAGTGAATCACTGTAGCTGTTAAGTTAGTAACATGGTTGTTAAGTGATTCTGGCTTTCCCATTGACTCTACTTGTCAGAAGGTGGCAAAAGGTGATCACATGACTCCAAGGCAACCTCATAAATATGAGTCAGTTGCCAAGCATTGGAATTTTGATCACATGACCATAGGGATGCTGCAATGGTCCTAAGTGTGAAAAATAAAAACACTTTTTTCAGTGCCATTGTAACTTTGAACGGTCACTAAACAAATTGATGTAAATCACGGACTACCTGTATTTGTTTATTACTGTTCTGACCCAGCCTTAGCAGAACCAAGAAACAGGCTCCTTGTCCCGAAAAACTGCTCTTTATTTAGCTACTGTGAAGTCATGGCATTCACTCACAGAAAAGTCCAGGCAATAATCCTTCCAAGGGTTAATTGCAATAACAGACCTTACCAGTCCTTGAATAATTGCCAGGCCGAGATCTTCCAGTCGCAAAGCTGTATATTAATTCCTGGCAAGAAGTCTCTGAGGCACAAACCTCAGATAAGCAAATCTTCCACAAGAAATATGAATTGTTGTCTCCTGCAACCACCACTCCCCTTTTGCTTCTATTTATTGCTCAGCCAGGAAGGGGCCATTCAGCATCCACGTGTGCCTTTCTTCCTGAGTCGGCTCCTGGTCCTCAGTTGTTCTCTTGTGACAGCTCTGTACATACGCGCATCTGGAACAGCCCCAGCTGTTTTTCTTCCCCACTTATCTCCGACTCCGAAGGCAGCTGGGAAATGTTGTATGGCCCTGGCTCTATCTCTGCTTCCAACGCAGAGCATCCATCAGAGCCTTCCCCAGATTCGAGGACTGGCTCAAGTTCCTCCCCAACCTCCTCATCGTCCGAGTCTGCCGCTAGCTCCGCTGGCAACTGGCAGGCCACAACAATTATAGTCACATATATGCTGCCCCATCACATAGATTCTAGATGGCTTACAATATATAATACAGAGAATCCATGTAAACCAAATCCCCCAATAAAACTACTAACATAGCTTGAAATATCCAATAAAATTTCAGTATAAAACTAAAATCAGAATAGTTTCCCGGTATCACCATTAGTGCTCAAGCGTGTGTTGGAACAAAACTCTTTTCTCACAGCTTTGTGGCAAGACAGCAGATTGGAAATCTATGGATATTATAAGGTCAGTTTTTCCAGTATTGGAACCACTGCTGAGATAGCTTGAGCTCTTCTGTGTGGAGAATCTAAGCATCCCATCCTGAGATGATTATGCAAAATTGATGAAGGAATCTAGTAAGGAGAGATGTTCTGTTTTAGACTAAATGATCACACTGATTTAATGATGGAACTATAATTCTAACTAAAATGGCAGGTAGAATGCTTGGCTGAACAGTTGCATGCATACTTTACGATAAATAGGAGGAAGGTGAGATCTCTCCTCGTAACAAGACACAGAACTGGTGGTTTGCAGATACAAATTGAAGTTGACAGTCCAGGGCTCCAGTCTGCAATCATAGTAGCAAGAGATAAGTAGCAGAGATAGGAGGCAGACAGCCAACAGTGCAAGAATGGTGTGAGGCAACAACAGAGAACTAGTCTGTCAATTTAGGATACAAATATAAGAGACTTCCACATATTGCTCTGAGTGATAGTTTCAAGAGCAGAGCAGGGATAGAGGAACACAGGTTTGATACTGGAGAGCCGTTTCCAACAAAGTGCTCCAAAATAGCCCTAGCTGTGGGTGTAACTCAGCTAAGGACACTGTTGTCCCAGCTTCTCAACTAGTCAAGTAGATTACTTTTGCTCTGTCTTTCAAAGTTGTCAGTTTGTCGTGGGATTTAGACAACTTGCCATGATCTGGCCTTTCATAATCTGCATCTGCCGTCGCCTGCTTTGCATATGGTCTCTCTTGTCTGCTTCAGAGGATTGATCACTTGCCAGCTCTAAAGATGACAGCTCACCCCAAAATAATGGTGACTTCCCCCAATAAATATTAAATAGCATGGGGGAGAAAGCCATACTTGTGGAAACCCTCACCAAAATAACCATGGGCTGATTACTCCTCCTTCATAACCATTTGCCAAAACTATCTAGGTAGGAAGGAGCAGAATTACCATAAAACTGCCTCTAACTTTCCTAGGCAATATAGAAGGGTACCATGGTTAACGCTACTGAACACACTAAAAAAAATCTAGTGGACTAGGAAATGTGTAAATTCCTCACTTGGGCCCCAATGTAGGGATTATCAGTGTGAGTAGTATGGTTTTGGATCCATCCTCAAGGTTGAACCTGACTGGAAGGCAAGATAATTCACAGATATCAGAGCTATTGATTAGGAAACTAATTATTGCATTGACTGAAAACCAACGAATGAGCAGTGTTCCTCTTGTTTTTCTTCTTTGGATTAAATCTACTTTAGAAATACATACTTGTTCTATAATATGCTACCACTGATTCTGATGGGTGAAGCAGAATCCTGAGCCCTCAATGGTGCATTAATGTTCGTATGTATTCATTTATTTACATAGGCATTATTGTACTGATAACAAGAGTTTTGAAAGACAGCAGTTTGAACCTTAATGTTTTCTGTGGGCCTTTACTCATTTGCACCTAGTATTGTTACCTTCATATTGTTTCTAATCGATGAATGAGGGGACCTTATCCTTAAATGTGCCAGCATTAAAGTAGCATTTTCCCTATTAAACTGGCATCGTCCAATGTCAAGATTAAGCCCAAAAGTGACAAACAGCAATTCAATCAGAGTTCAGTTCTGATTGTTTAAATTATTGTGCTTTAGATTTTTTTAATAGATTTTTTTTTCTAATTAGCCATTTTTATTCTGGATTGAAATATTTATTCACACATTTAACACAAACCACTAGGACAAACACATTGATTTCTTTAAAATAAATTTATTGAAATACTGTTTCACACTGTAGGATATCAACTATTATATTTTTATTTGCATCAAGATTATTTTTGCAAACGACTTCTTAACTGTAATTTAAGAACAAGCATATTTCAGGCAACAGGCACTTCACTGATATCATCATAAAGTTATACAGGTCCTTTTTAAATGACAAGGCACACAACTTGTTCTTCAGTGACCCCATTATATCTGGAAACTGTGTTCCCAGTACAGATAGTCCTCAATTTACAAACATTTGTTTAGTGATTGTTTGAAGTTACAACAGCATTGAAAAAAGTGACCTATAATAATTTTTCACACTTATGACTATTGCAGCATCCCATGGTCATGTGATCAAAATTTGGCTGCTTGGCTATTTGCATGTATTTATGATGGTTGCTGTGTCCCAGAATTTTGTGATCATCTTTTGCCACCTTCTGACAGACAAAATCAATGAGGAAGCCAGATTCATTTAACAACTACGTTACTAACTTAACAACTGCAGTGATTCGCTTAACCGCTGTAGCAAAAAGTCATAAAATGGGACAAAACTCACTTAACGTCTTGCTTAGCAATGGAATTTTGGGCTCAATTGTCATAAGTTGAGAATTACGTCTACATTTAGAGAGCTCCAGGTTGGGGAAACCTGCCTTCATGTTTGTACTACACATAACAATCATTTGCCTGAATTAGTATACTGTACTTTGACCTAAAAGGCAAACATATCTTGCAGGTAGCCATAGTTTCCACAGGCATTTAGGTATCCTCAGAGTCCTTCTTGAAGGACTGCAGATTGAGAAGGACAGTCTGGAAGTAATTGTTTTGAAAACACAGCAACCTTTCTGTTGCAGTTGTCAGTTACAATGTCAACATATTTCTTCAAACATCTCCCAACAAGAATACCCCAATACTCCCCACCCAGCACATGCATACAGAAATTCTCCTTTGTCTGGAAGAATGTTGAAGTTGAAACATCTTCATGATGGTTTAGTCTTTCTTCCCTCCCAATGTGGAATAGCTGACAATACCTACCAGGTTTATTAAAAAGGCATGATGTTTTTCTTCAACAAAAACTTATCTTTGGATGGATAGATGCTTTTTTTCCACTGTAGCATTTGAACTGTCGTTCCATTTCTGCTAAAGTTTAAATTACTCAGGAGCCCTTCCAACAAATAAGGGCTCAAAATCTATTTCTGAATTCGTAGTATTAGGTCCAAGAGAACTGGATGTTACAATAAACCTGTCTGTGAACTAGAATACTGAAGATGTTCCATCTATGGCCCATCAGACCACACTGCATATTTTTTCAAACCATCCCATTTCCCCCCATGTATACACCTCAAGTTCATACTCCGTGTGTCACTGTTGGCTTTGTAATGGGTCCCGACCCTCTCATTCTTGGAGTCATTCAAGGTTCAAGCATTAGTGAGCTGAGACAAAGCGGATACGCTGTGAGTATGCTAAATCCACCATGTAGAGTACCAGGTTTATATAGGTGAACACCGCAATGACCACTTGGTTGTCCCATGGACACATGGCTCGGGAACACTGGTAGGGACGTTGTGGAGAGCCATATTTACGATCAAAACAGAAAACCGGCCATATCACTGCAGCGCTCACATACATCAGGATAGCCACGAATGTGTAAACTACCACAAAGTGCTCAAAGGGGCATTTCAGCGTTGCTGTCTTTCCTGTAACGTTAAGAGCCACCACAACCACAGTCACCACAAAGCAGAAGCTGTAAACAGCCACACACCATTGGGTAGCTGCATACTTATTGTATTGGCTGTCCTTTGCCAGAGCGCCAAAGATGATGCAAGCTACAAAGGACTGGACAATTTTCAAGAGGCCTGAAACTGTGGCCATGTAACTTGTCACCTGTCCTGGCTTGGCCCTAGTTAAAAATACTTCTGCGGCATATGCCCCAAACAGAAGCCCTGCAAAAACACTGCTGGCAATGCGGAAGTTTCTCACCTCGCAACTATTGGAATCGCAGTCAAACTGGACGTAGAGTGGATAGATCACAGCGGCGGTGATGGACATCAGGGTGGCAAGCATGGCAAAGGCAGCTGTGAAATTCCCCCAGGAGATGCTTAGGTAGCTATGGAGGCGAGTAAATTCGCAGGTGAGGATGAAAACGGTGACGGCAAAGCAAAAGCACCAGACCGATATACAGAAAGAGCCATAGGCTGCGCTGAAGCCTCCTCGGTGGGCCACAAGGCTGAATGTAGTACATCCAAACATGGCTTGCAAGAGTCGAGCAACTCCCACCCAAGAGGCCGCTGCATCCACGTTGAGGTATGTCCTACTTGATCTCTCCATTGCTGGATTGGAAGTCCTAGATTCCCTTCGGTGATTGGATCTGGTTTCCCTTGTCCTTGTCCTATCAGAAGCTCAGGGGCTAAGCAGGAAGTGCCACGAGAAGAAGCTCTGTATCCCCTGCACACAAATCTTTGCTGGCTGTTATTTATGCGGCAGGCATAATACGTGTTTCTGACAGCTTTTTGAGACGGACTTGCCTCTGCAGTAAAAGTATTGACCTGTCTTTGTGCTGCAGTTACGATCCATCAAATGTACCCTGCTGGGTTCTGCACATCAAGCACTCTGGCTGCACTCCTGTTGCTTTTCTTCTCTGTCTCAACTGATCACTTTTCCCCCAGTCACTCGCAGGAGGTTTGTTTCAGCTGCACAGCTGTGGCTCTCAACTCTGGGCTGTAAAGGGCCAACATATAAATAGAAGACTATATTTATAGACTTATCCAGAATGGAATGAATTGCATGGGGCGTGCAGGAATGAGAAGCTGGTTTTAGCTACGTCCAGGATGGCTTCGTGTATTACCCCTTTCATCTATGTGGGGCAGAAATAAACTAAAACAATTTGAATGGCAAAAGGCAAGTAATTCAACAGGAAACAAAGATGGGAAAGACATCTAATGCAAAAATACAGATGTATTGCATCTTTGCATTAGAGGTACACTGCTTTTACTTTTCTGTCAAAATGCTGAACTCATGCCATATTACAAGTAGTTTTTGACTTACAATCATTTATTTAGTGACTATTCAGAGTTACACCACCATTGAAAAAAGCAACTTATAGTGGATCCTGTTGCAGCATCCCCATAGTCATGTGATCAAAATTTGGGCTCTTGGCAACTGGAATGTATTTATGACAGCTGCAGCGTCCCAGAATCACGAGATCATCATTTACAACTTCAGCCAGCTTTTGACAAGCAAAGTCAACTGGGGAAGCCAGATTCACTTAACAATCATGTGATTCGCTTAACAACTGCAGTGATTCACTTAATAACCGTGGCAAAAAAATGTAAAATTGGGCAGGATTCACTTATTGTTAGCCATGTAAATTCTGGCCCCAATTCTGGCCATAAATTGAGGACTACCTGAATGCCTAACAGTCAGTGTGATTCATGGGAAAGCACATTGGCTGTCTTTACACATTATGCCAAATTTAATCTGGTTTGTTTGGTTTTGACTCTTTGCAGTTTAGAGATCCATGGACTATACTTTGCAAATCATAGTATATTTAGTTGCCTATTCCACGTATTTACAGATCTCTGGACAGTTTATGTTTTAGGACTATACATAACATCTACACAAATATAAGAGCACGAAACTGAAGGGACTTTGGGACCACTTAAAAGGAGATCCTTGTGACTTTGACCACACTTTAACATACAGTATTTATCTTAATATGATAGTAAACAAGTCATGCTGAATTCTGCTTACCTGTTCAGAAGAGCTTACTGAAAAATGGTATTTCCTGCTGATTTAGCCACTGGTTGAAAAAATATCTTTTATAAGATTAGAACATTGTCTTGTACTGTATCTGTATGTATATACAGAGCCAAGCAATACTTAACTGAATCATGATTTAATGAATTAATACAGTTATCAGGATTTGGCAAAATTCTGAACCTGTTGGATTTTGTACTGAGTTACAAACTCACCACATTTTAGCTTAGTGAATTGTATATAAATCTAGCCTAGTTGTGACTGTGCTCATGCAACCTACGAAGCTTACTAGTTTGCTTAGTTATGGCTAACTGAATAAACCACAATTGATACAATTCACACAACCCACAAGTCCAGAAGTGCAAGACTGGAGGCCTCAGAACCACTTTTAGTCCTTCTAAATCTTGAATGTGATTTCCAGAGACTTGCAAAAGTCGGTACCAACTAATTTTAATGAGACAGAAAAAGGAAATGGTTAAATGCATGGTTGAAGAATTAAACTTACTATATTTCAGTTATATTAAAATGTAAATTCAAACACACTGGCCATCCATTCTTTTTTGCAGGTCATGACATGCCGCTATGACATAAATGCTGGTGTACAAATAACACTGGTTATTTAAGCTTTTACTCTTTTAAAAGCAAATGGCATTTTAATTTAACAACATGTTGTATGAACTCACTCTGCACCTGACAGCAACCATTGGGCCTCAACTATAGTTTTTCTTGTCCTCTGATGCCTTATATTGCTTCGGTTTGTTTCAGATTGGAAATACTGATTCAACTGAAACTGCTATTGCGTGAATACAAAACGGAGTGACCAATCCAAGAGACAGATGCTGAGGAGGTTTGCTTATAGAGGAGAAATGAGGATGGAGCTGCAAGAGAAACAAATAAACGAACATGCAAAAAGGTTGAGAGGAAGGAGAAGACCAAGAAATGTGTCCATAGGTAAAGCTGAATGAGATTCTCCAAAAGAGAGAACAACAAAGAACAACAAGAGAACAACAAAATCTGGGTATAGAGATGGTAGAACCAAGCATATTTTGGAAGACTGTGAAGGTACCATTATGTTGACATCATCATGATTAGCTGCAGATGTCATTGTAGCCAAGCTCCATCCTTTCACTTCTTCCCTTCTTTCTCTTGAACAGATGGTCTGTCTGTCTGTCTGTCTCTCTCTCTCTCTCGTATCCATCCATCCATCATCTATCTATCTATCTATCTATCTATCTATCTATCTATCTATCTATCTATCTATCTATCTATCTAT